>JAPYZM010000766.1:933-38899 GCA_030522845.1 Psyttalia concolor
CACTTGAATAAGAAACTTCTTGGCCTAATTGAATTTGTTTTTGCGACATTCCAATCAATAAATGATTGGGATGAATCGCAGAATTTCTATTATTTAGAAATTTTTTTTCTCAGTGTAGGTACATTTGATATTAATCGATGTTTTCGGTTATTTAGGGCAAAGGCCACCGTCCAACAGCTGCGCATTTGCAGTGTATGACCTCAAAATGATTGAGAGGATGACATATTTGCATCTGAAAATGTATTTACACATTTTTTTAGGGGAATTCATCACTGATATAATGCGTTATCAACCGATTACACTCGGATTTAAGCCATGATCTGTGATCCTATTATCAATTCAGATTTTTCAGTTGTAGAAGCATTTAAATGACATCGTTTCCGCATCATCTCCATTAGTTGGCCTACTTCCAGAGAGAAGGTGATAACAGGAGAATTGACTATAAAGCGAGTTGTAGAAATGGCCGATCAGGGAATCACGACAATCGTCGATGGTCTGCAGAAGGCCAGGGGGTGAGTGGATTCCTGCAGTTCTTGGGAATCGATTGGGAATTTTTCGGGAACATTCAGACCCGGACTGATCGATTTTTGTCCTAGAGTTTACCAGAATCTCTGCTCATTGTAACCGCTGACGGGGTTACTGATTACAGCTGAAAAGTGGCCAGAAAAATTACGATCCAGCGGTCAGACAAGAGGTCATAGTATCTAATATGTCGGCAATTAGGTTTCAGGGGAAAATAATCATGAATAAAATACCATAATGTAGATATAACGAACACATATTTTTCAATAAACCTTGACAATATGGCGGCCGAATTTCAAAACAAACGCAAATGTTAATTCCTACGAAGAGAACAAACACGACAGATCTAATTGCCGACATTTATAATTTGATGATCTTCCATTTGACCCTAGGATCATAATTTTTCGTGCCTGTTTTCGGCTGTAATTAGTAAATCCGTAATTAGTTACAGTGGGCAGAGATTCTGGAGACTTTTAGGGAATTTAGGGACAAAAAAATTGAGCAGGCCTGGCCTTAAGATCCGTTTTCCATCGGTCACGTGATCAAAATTGCCTCGACTAATCACAGCATAAATCAATTTTGGATTTTGATAAAATCCTATTTCCGATCTGTGGGGGTCATAACTGGAGGTCGATAATTAGATTTTATCGCGATTACTAAATTGGTTTGTATGTAATTAGTTGAAGCAATTTGCAGTTATATTGAAAATTCAGGAGACTTATTCCTTAAGAGACTTCCTTCTCAGAGGCCCTGAAGCCCTTTTTTATCGACAGAAATGGCATGAATATGGTTTCACTCATCATTCCACCCGATGATCAGCTGTCTAGAGTCAGCGAAATGTTGGCTGATGAATTTTATGCTGCTGTCTGTGGAAATGCGGCCAATGAAAAGGCGGCTAATGTGAAAGAGGCCAATGAAAAGTCTGCTAATGTCAAAGCATCCACTAGTAAATCGGCCAATGTGAAATCATATGTGAATATATTGTCGGCACTGGGAGCCATTACTTCTGTACAACAGCGTCTTAAATTGTACGCCCAAGGTACAAATTTTAGTCAGCGACATTGGATTATTTATTTTTTTGCCATTGGGCCCGTAGACATCATCTGAAAAAATATCGTTCACTCGAATTACAGGCGATGGTACCGAGCTTGGGAGGACTAGATGAGATGATAATTTATCGTGATATTGTTACAGTACCGGCCAATGGTCTGGTGATTTACTGCGGGAGTATTATCACCAAAGAGGGCGACGAGAAGAAAATTAACATTGACTTCGAGCCCTCGAAACCCGTCAAATCGTTCCTCTACTTACGCGATAACAAGGTGAATTGATAAAAGGTAATGGATATGTGGATTGACAATTTTTGGTAATTTTGGGTTTGTCTTCAGTTCCACTTGGAAGCCCTGATTGCGCATTTAGCCGACGACTCTTCCCAGGAGGAGACCCAGGAGCCGCTTCAGAAATTGACTGATGTTTCAATGAGTATTCATGCCTGTTAGAAATGTTGTCACACATTTCTCGGTCTTTTCCATGCGGAATCAATTGCGAAAAAATTAGGTCACTGGCTTTTGAATTTCCAGACATTAAAATGGAGGAAAATGGGGGGGGGGGGGGGGGGGTTCACTCAATTAAGAAAGCTATTCTTAATGAGCCAATTTTTGGAGAGATCCAGACCCTTCTCGGTTGAAAAGTGTCTCGGGGTATTTGTTGACTCCGCAATTTTTTAAAACTCGAGACGTAAATTCTTTTGTTTGACAACAAAGTGTCTGACGATTACAATAACCGGGGCGACAAGCTTTGACCATCTGCTTCGATATATTTTTACCCCAGGAAACCGAGAAAAAGATTTTAAAAAATCTGTCTTGAGTATTTAGTGAGATATTCATTATTTAACAATTTTTTTTTGCAAAGAATCGTAATTTGCGGAACATTATCGTACATAACAAAGCGAGAATTCAAGAAAACACATTGATCCCCTCCATGTCTCATGAATCTGAGATAACCAGATTAATCTGAGTCTTATCTGATGATCTAGGCGCGGGTGTAATAGTTGGTAACCTCGACATCCCCGTGACTGCTTACAAGAAAAATAATTACTAAATCTTAAGCAATCCTAATTTCCGACCTCTGTGCATGCTTGCTGCAAGTTGGAAATCATGTTTGCTCACAATTTGACTAGTATTTCACGTGTAATGAGTGACGGGAATTTCGAGGTGATGAATTATTACACCCGGCCCTTAAGGGCCCTGTGCACGCCTCGAACGTTGTCTAGCCAAAATAATTCTTTTGATTTTGATCAGATCAAATTGCCGACATGCGAGAAGCACAACTGCGAGTCGGAAATTTGGTTTTACAAATATCATAAAATTATTTTGGCTGTAATTAGAAAAATCAATTTGATCACGTGACTACTCGTAAGACGGCCCTTATTGAAAGAAAATTGGTTACACTTTCACAATTTAAGATCTATGTCTTGAGTAAAAGTAAGATAAGCGCCCTCAATCCCCCCCCGACCTGAATATCCCGAAATTGTGATGGATAGAATAATAAAAATATAAAGAAATATTAAAATAATCATCAAAATGTCGAGAAATAAATGAGATAGGTTACCGATTGTTACGGGGGTGCGGGTAGTGTTGGGGTTGGGACGCGAGAGGTTCCGGGTTCGACACCCGCCCGGGGGGGGGGGGGGGGGGGGGGAGTGGAACCCCCCCCCTCCCGGCGAAGGAGGGGGGGGGATTTCCCTTGACCTTCGACCAATGCGACACGTACAGCGGGTTGGGGGGTGGGATGGGGTCTTACAAACCGTAATGATCCGGGAGGGGATACGGAAAAGGAAAGAAAACATTTTTAATGAGATGGATTTTTTTCTTATTGTTTCGGAATTCTTGAAACAGAATTTATGATATATCAGAAGTATATGGTCAAAAATGGTCGCCCCAGTTATTGTAATTGCGTTAATTCTTGCACTCGGGGTACCAAACGCCCCGGGAAATTTTCGAGTGAAATTTCTCAACTGGAAAAAAACGTGAGCAAAAGAATTTCAACAATTTGGGGTAAAGGAGATTAAATTGAGAGTTGTTTTTTACAGACAAATATAGTGAGGAAACTGCAAATTATACATTTGACGATAACGATATTTAAAGACTTTTCCTGTTTTGGGAAAACTTCGGATATCAATCTTTCTACAAAAATTTTTAAAAAATCTCGAACCAATAACACAATCTATAAAATCAAGCGATTACTTCAGGAAAACTGTTCATAGGAATTAAAGACATTGTAATATGGAATAATTAGAAATCCTCTTATTATTCTACTCCTTCAAAGCACAGCGGAAGTGGCGCCTCAAACCGCGTAAACTATAAACTATACAGGTTCGTGACGTCATTATTCCCCTCCCGCCCCATAAACATACCGTAAACAATTAATTAAAATATTATTTAACATGAAGAATGCTAGGGATGTGTAAAAAATACAGCACAATTAGTGTTAAAAAAATCCGCGTAAAGAGAAATTGCTGTGAAATTGCTCGAATTGTGCGACTGCCTTAACGCCCTGAAGTTGTCAGCGAGTGATTCCCCTCTCCCCCAGAAAATTCCACTGGTTCTCGCATGGCCGACGTGTGCATACCGTAATCCGTGGAGTTTCAGGGTGTCACGTATCAAATATCGTCCATAATCGCCCGCATCGGGGTCCACGCCGTCGTCAATCAGGTCGAACGAGAGCGAGGAAGCCGAGGCGCGGCGAGAACGTAAGTAAATAATCATTTTTCCCATGGAGTTGGTGGAAAAAATCCCCCAAAAAAAGTCCCATTAACCGAAAAAATAGTGAGTAAAACCATATGACTAATCACGGCTGGCCATTGATCCGTTAATTTTGGGGGGAAAAAAAAATTTCTCCTTCCCCACGAGGTTTTTCCATCACCTGGAATTGCTGGCTCTACCACAATGCAGAATATCCGCATTGGATCGCCTCAAAACGTGCGCCAGAGTGAGACAGTGTAAATGGAAATGTACTTGTAGAGTGAGAGGGGCATGCCTCACTGACATAATCCGGTATAAACTGGATACGCTCGGATTTCACCGATGATCTGTGCCGTTGTCCATGCACTATTTTCACTCCTTGAGACATTTATCGTCTCCTTATTCTCATCCTCTCGTGCATTATTTTTCTTTTCACTTGCAGAGGGAAGGTAATTATTGGAAGAAGAAACTAGATCGACGAGTGGCGAGAGGTTGTTAGGCTTGATATTCCACGCGACTCACCACGCGCCGAAATGTCCAACGAGGAGACTTCCGCCGACCGTAATGTCGAAATCTGGAAGATCAAGAAGCTCATCAAGAGTTTGGAGATGGCCAGGGGGTGAGTGTACTTGATAAATTCAGGAGAATTGGGGGAGAGTGGAGTGGGAGGGCTGCAGGTTTCATCCATATGGTGAATTATTGTGGGGGGATTGATGGAATTTTTCTTTCCATTGGCAGAAATGGCACGAGTATGATTTCACTCATCATTCCACCCAAGGATCAGATATCCAGGGTCAGCAAGATGTTGGCTGATGAGTTTGGTACAGCGTCCAATATAAAATCACGTGTAAATAGACTGTCGGTACTGGGGGCCATCACTTCGGTACAGCATCGGCTTAAGTTGTACACCAAAGGTATAAATTTGAGTATCAGGAGGGAAGTGGTTGTTTGGTTTTAGGTGGGGTAAGTGAAGAGGGATGTGACGCATTTTGACCCAGTTTCAACGAAAGTACAAAGAGTTTCGGTAGTGATAATTCAATGTAAAGGGCTATATTGAGAAGACCTACGGAAATTCAAAAGGAATATATAATGACTCTTGCATCTCAGTAATTATTACAAACTCTGGATGCATCAGTGCTGAATCGAATAGTGGACTACAGGTTCTGCAGTTCTGGGACAATTAAATCTTTTGTGAATTGGTAACCTAGGAGAACTGGATTTTCCTTAGGATCAGGTGTTACTGAATATCTTTCTACAAAAGAGAAATTGAGACATTTCAATTAAGAGCTTTTTTGTAGCTCCCATTTCGCGCTACAGAAAAAGCTCTCATGAGAAATTCTTCAGTTTCAACATATTCATGAATAAGTGACTATTGAGAAAATGTCCCAATGTTTATCCCAATTTACCAATTCGAAACTGTTTTAATGGTTTTATTAAAAATTTAAGTAAGTTTGGGAATTGGGGAGCTCGGGAATTGTTGGGTTAAATTATACATCGAAGGTCAAGATTTAAAGTTTTTGAGGTGGGGTTAGTCATGAATCTCATTGATTATGTTCAATAACAAGAGTCCATAAAATGAAATGATCTGAAGTTTACACGTGCGACTTGGAAAAATTACGAATGACCCATTAAATTGCCTGTGAAATTAAAAAGTTTTTTCTTCCAAGGTCGACCTACTAATTATGTTCATCATAAACGTGGACTGAGGTCAATTAATAATTTTTTCATTTCCCACAATGATTAATGTCTTTCAAATAGTCAGGAGTGTTAGAGAATTTTGTATTGATTATTGTCGAGGGGGATGTGATGATAATTTATCCCGATATGTTTACAGTACCCCCAAATGGTCTGGTGATATACTGTGGGACAATTGTCACCGAGGAGGGCAAGGAGAAGAAAGTTAACATTGACTTCGAGCCGTTCAAGCCCATCAACACCTCCCTCTACTTGTGCGATAACAAGGTGAGTTAATAAAAACTAGTGGAACATTGAATTAGGACTTTTTGTTAATGTCTTCTGTGTTCAGTTCCACACGGAGGCCCTCACGGCGCTATTAGCGGACGACAACAAATTTGGATTTATCGTTATGGATGGTAATGGGGCGCTGTTTGGTACCCTCCAGGGAAATACCAGAGAAGTGCTTCACAAATTCACTGTTGATCTTCCCAAGAAGCACGGTAAGTCCCCTGAGAGCTGTGCACTTTCATAAATAATTCCATTCGTCTATTCTTCTTCAAAAATAGTATATTTCTCACCTAGGGAGGAAAAGTAGACAAGTCGTCCTCACGTGCAAAATTCCGACCCGAGCCGAAGGCAAGGGTTGTATGCGCCTGTGGAATGATTGTCTGTTTTTCCTGCCGAGGGTTGAATACTATTTTTCTGTCAAAATGGACGAAAGCGAACGGTTCTCATCGGGCGAAGCGAGGTTAGAATGCTCACTTTCGGTCCATGTAGCCAGAAAAAATATTTAGTTTTTTTGCGCTTCTCTTAAATTTACCGAATTTTGAAGTGTCGAAATTTTGTAATTTTTCGAGGAGTGTTTTGAGAGAATTATGGAGATTTCTCGAAGAAGAGTTTTGCACTCTTCATATGCATTAAGGCCCGGGTGTGATTGTTCGTAACCTCGACATCCCCGTGACTAATTACAATAAAAATAGTTATTAAATCATAAGCAACGCTAGTTTCCGACCTCCGGGCATGCTTTCTGAAAGTCGGAAATCATGTCTGGCTCGCGATTTGATCAGTATTTCACGTGTAATGAGTTACGGAGATTTCGAGGTAATAAATTATTACACCCGGCCCCTAAATGAATCACAAACGACTGGAGATGATTTTAGTACTGAGCCAGTATTTTTGATCCATTGATTTTACCCAATCAGGAAGAGGAGGGCAATCGGCTCTTCGTTTTGCTCGATTGCGTATGGAAAAGAGACACAACTATGTACGTAAAGTAGCTGAAGTTGCCACACAACTCTATATCACCAACGACAAACCCAATATTGCGGGACTCATTCTGGCTGGTAGTGCAGACTTCAAGACCGAGCTCAGTCAGTCGGACATGTTTGATCCCAGATTGCAAGCGAAAGTCATTAAACTCGTTGATGTCTCCTATGGGGGAGAGAATGGCTTCAATCAGGCTATCGAACTTGCTGCTGAGTCCTTGCAGAATGTCAAGTTCATTCAGGAGAAAAAGCTCATTGGTAATCAACTCGTCCATTTTTTCCAAGTTATTTTCATTTATTTTTGGAATGTTCAGATTACGACATAATAATCTGGAGAAAAACTATTTTTTTTTGTTTCAAGGACACTCAATTACATTTATGCCACTCCTGCCTGAAACCGGCTGATTACGCACTCGGCGCTTCGCGCCTTGTGCCTAATTCAGCCGGTCCCAGGCCTGGTGGCATAAAATTATGTTCAGGACTTGTTGGGAAATTTCGTCCTCAACGTGTGTGGTTACATCACTCGCCTACGGCTCATGCTGCAAACCTCACACACATTGAAAACGAAATTGCCCCACACGTGCTGAAATATACTATTAACTCATTCGCGTATTTAAATACCTTTCAGGACGCTACTTCGATGAAATCTCACAAGACACTGGCAAATACTGTTTTGGTGTTGAGGATACGTTGAGAGCATTAGAATTAGGGAGTGTAGAGACCCTCATCTGCTGGGAGAATCTAGATATACAACGGTACGTTCTCAAGAATCACACGAATGGCGAGGAGAAGGTCCTGCATCTGACTCCAGAACAAGAGAAAGATAAGACCCACTTCACGGATAAGGAGGTTTGTAGCCAATTAAAAGTCCTCCTTATTTATTTTTGTCTCTCATTTTCAGTTCACAAATTTCACTCACCAGCCTCTGTTTTGCTGATTTAATATCGAATTGCAATCGAATTTATTTTTAGTTTCTGCTGTTTAGTTCATTTTTATTTAGGCATTTCATTTCATTTTCATCAGCTGTGTCGGAAAAGAAACTTTTTCGACACATTGAGATGAAATAGTATGTTTCGTAACAAGTGAAAAAAAATGGTTTTTGGCGAGTGGGAGGTTTATATCACTCGCCTTCGACCCGTGATATAATCCCACGAGTAAAAAACCACTTTTTTCAAGTGTTACGAACAATCTTTTTCATCTCAATGTGTCGAAAAAGTTTCTTTTCCGACACATTGAGATGAAATAGTATGTTTCGTAACAAGTGAAAAAAAATGGTTTTTTGGCGAGTGGGAGGTTTATATCACTCGCCTTCGACCTGTGATATAATCCCACGAGTAAAAAACCACTTTTTTCAAGTGTTACGAACAATCTTTTTCATCTCAATGTGTCGAAAAAGCACTTTTTAGTCACTCGACGCGAAGCGGAGAGTGGCCGAAAAGTTACTTTTCCGGCACAGTGTGATGAAATAGTATATTTCGTAACAAGTGAAAAAAAATGGTTTTTGGCGAGTGATATAATCCGACGAGGCAAAAACCACTTTTTTTAAGTGTTGCGAACAATATTTTTCATCTCAATGTGTCGGAAAAGCACTTTTCAGTCACTCGACGTGAAGCAGACAGTGACTGAAAAGTTACTTTTCCGACACATTATATCACTCGCCTTCGGCTCGTCATATAAACCTCCCAATCGCCAAAAACCATTTTTTTTCACTTGTTACGAAATATACTATTTTCATCTCCATTTACTGATGCGAGCAAAATTCGTGACATGTTAGAGGACAATCATATGTCCATCACGATGTACCATTTACTGTCACAACAAAAATGTGACTGACTTATTTTATGATTATGGGTAGTGTCGCTACTACAGATGTCCAAATTAAGAACCAGGTGTAATAATTTGCCACCCCAAAATCGCCGATCCCGATTGCCCGTAAAACAATAATCAAATGGTCATCCGATCTAATTTCCAACCTGCAGAAACTATGCCTGGAGGTCCGAAATTAGGTTTCCTTATGATTCAATAATTGTTTTTCGTGTAATTAGTCACGGCGATTTCGAGGTTACGAACTATTACACTCGGGCCTTAGAAAAACGAAGAAAAAGTGACCCTGTCATAATAAAATGTTCCGAAAAAAGCCCTCGTTCTATTGAATCAACTTCTCACTGACAAAATGAACTGATATACATATCGCATGACAATCGAGAACAACACAAGACAGAATTTTGTAACAGAAAAATATGACCGCCACGTCGCATGTATATAAACAATTTGTCAGTGACTGAATTTTATCTGAACGATTTATTGATAAAAAATAGCATGGCCTCCAGCGATGGTCACTTGACGGTCATATTTTTGTGGCCTGACAGTTATTCATTCCTGACGTCACCTCGCCTGTTACTCATCACTCTTTTCTTTCTGTATAGAGCGGCGTCGAATTAGAATTAGTAGAGTGCCAGCCCCTCCTTGAATGGCTCGCGAACAACTACAAGAGCTTCGGCGCGACCCTAGAAATCATAACAGACAAATCTCAGGAAGGATCGCAATTCGTCAGAGGTTTTGGTGGCATTGGAGGTGAGTTTTCCCCCCTCTCCCCTAAAAAAAAATATATTGAATCCCAAAAATTCGCGAGTCCACGAAATACGACAGAAAAATGAGTGCAAAAATATTCTGGAGCTTCGTAGATCAGTAACTCTGGGAATACAATGAAATTAAAAAAAAAACCAAATCTCGAACAATACGAAAGGCTGAATTATTAATGGTCTAGTGTATATTGTAATTGCATAGGAATTCTGCGCTACAAAGTCGATTTCCAGTCACTGCAGGCCGACGAGCCTCTCGATGACGTTGACCTCGATGATTATTAAATATCATCAGGAAAATAAATATTATGAATCCAGGTAGATTGGTTTAAATCCTTCTTGCGTGCTTTTTTTTTCATTCGTTTAATTCAATTTTTATGAACGAAATTGATTTCGTAGAATCATACTCTCCTCACGAATTATGAACACTCGATGTTCAGTTATCATTTCATTTATCGATTAGGCTCTTGTACGTTTGTTCCTCCATTGAATTTTCAGCATTTATTTATTTATTTATTTCATTGAGCCTTCCGGGAGAACTCTTCGCTCCACGAATTAATTCAAAGTATTATTTACCATTTCGTATTTTATTTGTCGTCTCATGGGCATGATTATCACTCGTTATTTATTATTTATAATCACTGGTGACATTATTTCGTAGAACAATTCATCTTCATTGGATTTATCCAGAGGCTGGACGTTTTCTTTTGCTGTTTCGATTTGTGCATGATCGAATTTAAGGAAATTTTTTTTTTTTTTGTAATGATTAATGAAGATTTGTTGTGGATTAATGGCATGCTATACCTGTGTGAGCTAAATTGATCATCAGGGATTCAGTGATTGTCAGTGAAAGGCTCAGAATATCGAGAATTTTTGTTCATATCGAACCCTGATGGTCGAGTCTAGGGTAGATAATCAAGTCTGTTGTGTGTCGCAGTAGACATTAAAGTTGGTTATTTGATTACATCAGAAAAAAAATACTAACATTCGATTTCTCAACTTTTTCATTAGCTCGCACACTGGGAAAGGTATAGTACATGCTTCACTCTCTTTAATGAGTTTATTTACTTACAAAATGAGAGGGGATTTGCGTTCTTCCGATATTCCCTGGGTTTTTTTTTATTGATATATCGAGTTATTATTTTATCTGATTAATATTTTCGACCCTGTTTTTTTGTCTGAATTATTTATATGGGATTTTTTTTATTTTAATTCCAGGTATTTTACGATACAAAGTCGACTTTCAAAGTATGCAGTTGGATGATATCGAAATTGAGAACTTCGATCTGGACGATTATTAAGATAATTGAATCGAGAGACATGTTTTGGTGAATTAATTGAGGCGTGAACAGTCATTGTGGCTTCAGGATTAATATTATATTGATAATTTAAAGGGCGGAAAACATTTTAAAACAAATAAATAAGAGTCTAAACAAGAGAAGAGGAATAATAAAGACACCACACATGCATTACACATGAACGAAGAGGTTCAGGGAAAGACGGGGTAAAATCTATCAGTCTTAGATCCTCAATATCTTGGGAACTAACGATACGATTTTAATGAATTAGGGCTCATTTTGAAGTCGATGAAAATATCTCCGAAATGAGAGTAAGAATTTGAATTTTCACTCAGCCAAACTCGAGATATTGACGATTGAATATCTTTCAGTTTACCCCCTCTCACCCAAAATATTTAAAAAAACAAAAATCAATGATTGATCAAAGGTCTTGTCCTCCGAGAGAATGCAGTATTTTTCCCCTCCATGAATCGGTTGATCACGGTACACAATTATAATAGAAAAATTCATACTGATAGAACATTACACTGAATTTTTCCACCTAGTGTGGTCGGATTGCAAATTAGATGAAATTTATAAGAGAGAATAATCTAGAGTTCTGAATGGATAATTGACTTTTTTTCTGCTGAGCATTAGAAAAAAAAGTGAATATGTGTGATGATCATTGTGTGAATGATACCAGTGTGAGATGTCAGAATGATAATACACAAAAAGGCGATGTTTCCTCCAGTTTATGACAATTGGAATCGAAGCAATAAAGAAATATTCGAACGGATTTTTAAGGGCAACTCGAAGACTGTGACACTTAATTAAGCCAGCTTGAATACCTGCCTACATTAATCATAATAAAGAGAACAACTAAAATGAAACATTGTTTCGAGTTAGGAGTACCAGGAAGTGAGTGAACACTGTGCATTAAATAAATTCAACCAGGGGAAACGATGGAAATTCTTGAAGTGTTTTTTTTCTTTTGAGGAAAAAAAAACACGTATCTTCTCAGGACGTTTACGTATTAATTCGGGGACATTTTGACAGAGATTTGAGGGGTATTCGATGGTACCAGCTCCTGTACAACGTAATTAGTTAATTGTGGTAATGGCGCTGATGTGCAATTGGTGAAATGAATTATTGTTGTTCTTCATTATTCTTTGTTTTTCCTATTTGTTCGTGGATGGGTTAATCCTGGATTGGTCAACTCCAGTATTTTTTTTTTGTAATTCACAACTGGAAATCTCATGTATTCTATTTTTTTATTTAATTCATTTCATTTTTTTTTTTTTTACCACAATACGTTCTTTATTTTTCAACAAAAATAGACATAATTGACGTTAAACTTTGAATGCTATTTAATGTTTTAATCGCGGTAATGGCAAGAAAATGCAAAACGACCAGTCTGGGATTAATAAATAAATGTTGTGTAACGAAGGAAGTGAGGATGCTTGAAAGTGTGATCTGTGTCTCGCAATTAAACTCAAGAGCATTGTATCATTGTCCCTAGAGGTTTCATTCGTTTATCAAAATCATGTGCTTGGAGAAATTGATCTGGAGTAATTACAAAAATTGTACTTAGAGACTTTCGATATAATTGTGGGGATCTTGGTATCACTTTTCTATCCAACTAATGTCATTCGCTTTATTTTCGCGATTATCAGAGCGTACACTATCAGCAGAGAGAGAAATATAGTTAGCGATGAAAATGATAAATCTGCGTCCTCGACATTGCCTCATGTTTTTTACATAAATTAAACAAACGAAAAAAAAATAATACAATAACTATTGAAACAGAAGATGCCTGTCACTCTATCGACGTCCATCGAGAAGATTCGTGGTTGTGTGAGTGATAAAAAGATATATCAAATTCGTACGAAATTAGTGAAATCCTCGGGTCATGAGGGAATTTTGAAACAAAAATAAAACAACACCCAGAGTCACAAGAAAATTCAGTCACGATTCTGTCGCGACACTCCTCGAATATTTTTCAGAAAAAAAAAATAACGATTAAAGAAGTTCTATATTATATTATATGTCTTGTTATAAAACGAGGATTGAACAGGTCGCGGTGATCATACAGTCACATTCCAACGATACACCGATCATTTATGGAGAAAAACAAAATGAATAATTCAAGTTTGGAAATTAAAGTGAAGATGGAAGGTGATAAGTCTTGTGTTATTTTCTCATACTTATAAGTTATAAATTTATTCGTTAAATTCTCAATCTGAAGGAGTGGATCCCTCAGATTCACTTCATCCAAAAAATATTATCTCATATTAACAACAAATTGGTTAAAATCCTGGTAAAATATTGTCTTTCTCAAATTCACAATTAAAAAAAAAACTGGTCCTGCCAAAGATGATGACAATTTCCTAAGTCTCATCACTAGGTACAAGAAGATTGATACTAGAATTTTTAACATCCGATCCAATGAACTTCTCCTCACCCCCTCGAATCGATAAAACACTATTCGAAATATTGGTCTTCTTCTCGTCCATCATGGCAGCCCTGAGCCACCTGGAGCCCGAGCACTTCGGGCAGCTGACCGACGGCAGTTTGTCCAGACTCACCGTTCGATTTCCACAGTCTGCGCACTTGAAGAAGCTCTTGGTGGCCTCGATAACCCTCAGAGGATGTTTCTTCTCCTTGCAAATTTCCGACGCCGAGAACGCCGTGTACTTGCAGACGAGGCACCTAACAGCCTTGCAGTCGACCTTAAAAGTCGTCATCATCTTTTCCTCCATTCGCTCTTTGACCTCGAGTTTGTTAAAATACTTTTCCTTCTCATTCTCGTCGGCCTTCTCGATTAGGTCCTCATGAGCCGACGTCATCTCCATGAGCTCCTTGAATCTGTCAGACGTCGAGCGCATTTTCTTCGGGTCTTTCTCCACCTCCTCGGACTTATTCTCTGCCTCCTCTCGTTTCCTCTTGGCAGACGCCTCAATCTTCTCCCGACTCTCCCGAATCTTATTGGCATTCCCCACGGACTTGATCCCCCCCTTCTCCTTCGCCCACTTTATCGCACTCATCTTGGCAGAACTGAGTCCCTTCCTAGCTATCGGCTGGGAGAAGTCTATGGTATCTCCAACGACTCCACTCCCCAGACGTGGAACAGACGCCCTGGGTGAGGCCATCGTCGGTTTCGTGGAAGGCACACTCGAACCTCCAGTTGCAGGATTAGATGCTGACAGAACCTTTGGAGATCCCTTCGACAGATCCACAATTGATGATAAACTCAAGGCAGATCTGTTGCTCCATCCCCTGCTCTTGCTCATCTTCTCAAGGTCCCCCAGCTTGTCGACCGGCTCCTGATGTTTGAGCACTCCGTTAGAACCTTTCGTGAGCAGGGCCAGCCGTTCAGAGTCCCTCTGCTCCATCTTATGATTCCTCTTAGCGGGAATTGCCAGCATGTTCAGATGATTCAGCCCATTTCCCTGTGAACTCATACCTCCAAAGTTCTGATTCTGCTTTCCAAAGGAATTGCCGAATCTCCTGTTATTGGAGTCCGTCTGCAAATCGGTTCTTCTCGATGCCTTGTTGTACTCCTGCTTCACATGGTAAATGCAGTACTCACATCTAGAAGACAATTCAGACTTGGTAATTTTATTCTTGCAATCAATTAGGTTATTGTTGGGGAACGTAGGGCCGGGTTTTCCCGGTCTGAAGATATCTGAATTTTTTCTTCAGTTATTTGTGGACTGAATATATTGAGAGGGAATTCCCACCTATCCAATAGTATATTTCACCACAAGGGCGTAAAATAAAGAAGTCCACGTGCAAAATAACCAAGCGAGCCGAAGGCGAGGGTGGTTAGCACGTGGACAAGTGTCCTTTATTTTACCGTCCGAGGGTAGAATACGATTTTTCTTTTCCGTTGGGTGAGGGGAGGCGAAATTCTGCCGCAATTCTGCTGACCGAAAGTAGCCTCCTTCCGCCTGGCGGTAAGAAAGATCCTTTCCACCCATTAATCCCACTGTCCTACCTTAAAAATGTGGAACGCATTCCTTCTACCCAATTCCTAACTGTTGAAAAAGGGCAATTGAACGCTTTGGAGGCGTATCCAAGTTTTTTTTAAGATTATGAATGAATATATTGGTAATTAGAAAATATAAAACATTCCATTTTACTCTACTCTATTCATCTGTATTCATTCATTCATTCATCATGTATTCATCTTTACCTTCGATAAACTATTGATATTTTGCTAAACAAAGGTTTTGTTGCAAAAGTATGTTGGATTGTGTTCTCTACGATCAAAAGTATTCTACAGCAGTCATTTCTACCTGCTCTTGTTGACGATGTTCGTGCAAGGATCTCCGCTCTTCTTGACAGATTTACATCTTCCTAAGTCTCGAGAATTCCCAAGTATCATGATCTTCTGGGCATTATCAACCGACAATGTCGCCTCAGCCTTGTCACTCCTCGACTCCATGACATTTGGATTGAGCACGCCAACTACGGTTCCCTCAGATGTCTTCCAGAATAATTTGTAGGCACCGCTGAAGAGAAATAACGAGATACTGGGGATTTTCTCTGATAAGTCGCTGATCTGCCAGATGCAGTACTGATTCCCATTCTGTGATTTTTTCGTTGTTGAGCGATGGATCAAGACTCCAGCAATTACCCAGTCCTGGGACTGATCTTGGGTCGTGAGGAAGTTCTTTACGTTGGATACTGTGATGGCTTTTCTGTCCTGCATTCGTTCCTTAAGCTCTGTTGATGAGATCAAGGGTTTCACTATTCGAAGACCGAATATCGGATCACTGTAGACGTCTGACGGCTTTGATAACCAGGTTGTCAGCGCTGTCGATGGCTTCTTCTTGGAATCGTCGATTTTTGGAGTTGATGGTTTAGGGGCAGTCGGAGTGTTCTTGGGGAAGAGGGTGGAGAGGTCGGATTTTTGGGTGCTTTGGTGTTTCAGGAGGTCTTTTATGGTTCTTCCAGAGGCCGAGTACTTCTGATCTTCGAAGTATTTTTTGTCCTCTTCGTCTGAGGAGTCTGAGTCGTTCGTGATCAAGGTTGGGGATTTTGGGGGGACTTTTGGGGGGGTCTCGTCAAGCTTGTCTAGGAAATTGTAGTCTAGTTCTTTGAGGGTTTTTCGAGATCCAGGATCATTGAAGTCTTCGGCCAATGCCGGGTCTTCCTCGTTCGCTAGAAGGTTGGACAGCACGTCATCCACGTCTGAATCGTGGTCTGATGGCATTGTGGATTCACTCGATTTTATTGGTGGATCTGATGGTTCAGAGCCTGAGGCAGTTGATTTTGGAGGTTTTTTGGGAAAATGATGCGGAGAGATTTTTTTACTCGGCCAATTTTTAGGTTTACAGAGGTCTTTCCTGACTCCGGAAGTTTCCTCTTTTTTAGGATCAGGACCTGTAGGGACTTCAGCTAATGGAAAGTCTTTTTCATTGGCCAGGAGATTGTTGAGGACGTCGTCCACGTCTGAATCACTGTCTGCCATTTTTTCTGGGGCTTTAATTATTAAAATTCTCCGATCACTGCTTTTGAAAGTTTGGATTTATTGGGTAGTTGATAGACCAAAGCTTTTCCTTATGGAAGGTTTAAAGCTTGAAGAAATCTGTTGCACCTCTTGAAGTTTTTTTTACTTATCCTCAAGTCGCAGATATCGTGGAGGAGGCTCACAATATTTTTAATGAAGATCTGGAGTCGACTGGAGTCAAGGAGATGCAGTCTAAGAATTCAGTTGGGATTCTGAATTTTCAGTTGTTAAATAGAAAATTGTTGGTGCTTGATCATACCTTGATTTTTGGGTTCATTCCATAACACTCTTCAATAAGATCCTGAAAAACTGAATTAAAGAGTCCACAGTTAATCGCAATATTCATTCTACTCGATGAAAACATGAATGCTTACACTTTAAATTCCGCAATATCTGTAGACTCTGCAGGTTTTACTAGGTGACATCCACGAGCGCAACTTTTCCTTCTCCACGGCACCTACCGAAACTAAAAATCTCCTAGCTTTGTGCGAAGTCCGTAGCGTTCCTATAATCTCTTCTCATATTGGAGGAAAGTGTTTGGCCTCTTACTGTCCTCGCCATCATGTGGCGCTGGGCACTGCAGCATCTCCTGGTTTGAACGTTTTGATGCTGCATTTGAGCAATGCAGGTGAATTGAAGATTCCCCCGGAGTCAATCATGAAAAAACCAACTAGTCATCAATTTAATATTGACGATCAAGTAATAATTAATCCTCAGAATTGAGTTCAATGCACGATCGCATTCTGATTTACTTACTCTTTCACGACCGAACGGAATTCATTTATTTATACTCGATATTCCTCTCGATCTCCATCGCTATGGTTCAGTCAGCATAACTTTTAACATCAAACGGGGGAGTGGGGGTAACCCGATCATATGCCAAAATGGAGGTGGTACGGGTAGCATTTCATGTTAAAACTTATGCTGACTTCAGTATAACTGTCACACTTCCAAAGTCACCAATATCATTCCCTCCAAATAAAACCGAGAGAAGCATAATCACAATTCGTGGATTGTATGAGCAGTGCGAGAAAGCAACCAGTGACTATCAGCGCCACACTCGGGCTTCAGCGAACGCCGACACTAGTGCAAACAGTCTATAGGCGAATGAGTCGAGGTTGTAGGGGCTGCAGTCGTGGAAGTATGAACGGAGTCCCCCCAAACCATGGCATTATTTCACATTAGCTCGAAGGTGGTGCGTCTCGGTAGTTCACAGTTACGTTATTACTCCAGCTGTCTGAAAATGAAGGTAATCAATTTAATTATCATATCTTTCCGTTATTAAATTCACAAATCAGAATTATTGAAAACAAGTCACTCATGTACCGGTGATTTTTTCTAATTATTCCTCAATCATGAGAAGATCGTCCCATTTGTTTCGAACTTGGGGAAAGTGATGATATTTTTTTCTGGGAATTTTAGAAAGTGGATGAAGTTAATCAGGAAATGAGTCTTAGTTACATTTTCTTTGTGGAAATAATTGTTTGATTGCTAATTGCCGAATTTTTAGCCAATTTTGGATGTGAATGGGCGTAGAATTGATCCGCTGAATAATCTAGTCCATGGTCGACACTGACTATATACGACATTCTCCAGAATTAGAGCGACTCTCCCAAAGAATTGTCCCCTTTTTGGTATTTTCCTACTCAATGATTTTTTTCCTTTTTCACATTATTGACAGAAAGGATTGGTGCTTGGTGTCTATGAGGGGGAGAAAAACGACGTTGTTCTCACACCGTCGGCCGCCAAGTACAACGAGCTCGTCAATGGAAAACTACTGGCCAACATTTCCCTGTAAGTTCACTGAGTTACGGTCAATTGCATTTATTTCCCAGTCACTTGTTTTTCTATTTTAGTTATTTCTATATTTTCTCTGGATTATCATCTCATCCAGCCATTATAAGCAGCCCCTCCCCCCCTGCCACTTTACCACCACCTCGTGATAAATTTTCTCCTCTGCAGGTAATGTTTGAAATGTCTGGAGCATTTCGCATAGTTATTTCAGAACGTTTGTCTTTAATTTGTCAATTGTTTTATTATCCACTACCACCAATCGTACTTTTTCTGTCCACTCGGTTTATTTGACTCAATTTGAAGAGAAATTTTCATGGAGCCAGGTCAAAGTGTGGTTAGATATTTACTGGATCAAGTGCATACTTTCACACTTTTCCTTGTATTGTTAATGAAGATTCTTCAATCACTACTCATGACAAATCCAAAGTATCCTCAAGTACTGGTAAAGATTGTTAATCGGTGTCTTCCCAAAAAAAAAAAAAGCTACAATTTACCATAAAGAACATATATTTTCTTGTCAGTACTGCGAGAGACCGTTATATTTCAATTTGATAACAGAAACGTCTGCTGACAGTGAACGAGCCTGAAATAGCCAAGCGATTAATCTGCAACACAACGACAACAACATCATAAATTGCTTCATGATATTCATGAAGTCTTGTATCATCAAAAGTATAAATCCTGAAACAATTTTTATAATGCTGCCTGAGCTTCACCCGACGTAGTAAATCAAAATTCAATATCAACTTTTTATTTATTTTTTGTGAACAATTTTTACTATGAAATTTCACATTCAGTCTCTACATAATCTCTTACATATCTTTTCGTTTTCGTTTGTTTTTTTTTTCCATTGCGGTTTTTTATTCGTGTTGAGAGCTCACTGGCATTATTTTGATTGTTTCAGGAGAGGCTAGACCTGCGAGGGGACTATTTGAATCCGCGAAGTAGTAAAAAAAAACACCCAAAACAGAAAAAAAAATCACGTGAACCCTTCAGAAAAAAAAACACCGTCATTATCGACGAGTCCGATAGTCCAATCTTTTATCGGGAGTACAGATTAAAGAAAAGCAGACAATTACCTAGATTACTGACACTTGATTGTCACTGATAAATAAAAAGATCATTGGAGATCGATATTGAATTAGGCTAGAAAAAAAAAGACATTCTGAGATTCACATCAGAGATGACCACCACTCCAGGGAATAGTGCAGCTGCTGACGGCTCTGGGAATTCAATGAACAAGCGTCATGTGCCAATCGCCAATGTCCTCCATGGCATTGGCGGATCAATTGAGGACAAGAATAGCGATTATTTGTGTCCAATCTGCTTCGAAGTAATCGATGAAGCGCATATAACCCGCTGCGGTCATACCTTTTGCTACAAGTGCATAACAAAAACATTAGAGAGCCTCGGTAGATGTCCAAAATGCAGCTTTACCCTTGCTCAACAGGACATATTTCCAAATTTTTTGCTGAACGAGCTTGTCTCGAAGTACAAAACAAGAATAAAAGGCATTGGTGAGTTTGGTTGTGCTCACGCTGACGGTAGACGAAGAGAAAGTGGTTCAGAGTCATCAATACCAGCGTGCGATGGTCTACGAGATTTTGTGGCCGCTGAGAGTGCCAATCTGACACTTCCCGATGTCAATGTTATGCTGGAAGTGCTGACACAGAGGAAATTACTGCTGGAGGCCGAGTCGTGTGCAGCCCAGAATAAACTACTCCACGAATTTCTGAAGCATCTGCTTCAACAGAAGGAGGAACAGCGCAATCAATTGCAGAAAGAAGTTGCACTGATAAAGCGCGATATGGAGGAAGTCGAGTCTATTCTCAAAGACGTCCAGAGCAAGTGTCCCCGTATTGAGGATTTGAAGCGTACAGGGGAGAATGAGACTGCACAAATGTCGGCAATACGCAAAGAGATGATAGATCTGATAGACATAATAGACTCCAATATGGTAAAGCACGATGATAATTCTCAAAAGCCAGAGTACACAACAGTATCAACACTTGCAGTGAGACGCAAACGAATGCACGCCCATTTTGATGACTTTGTTCAATGCTATTTCGATGCCAGAGCCAAAGATCTACTGCTTGGAGTGGCACATAAAAATCCAACAATACCAACGCAATCGTCAAACACTGTCAATATAGATACTGTGCACGGTATGTCGTCGGGCTTAGATATCTTCCGAGATAATTTGGTTAAATTCTCTCGTTACAACTCCCTCCGACCTCTGGCAACACTCAATTATTCATCCGATATTTTCAACAACTCAACCATTGTTTCCAGCATCGAGTTCGACAAGGACAACGAATTTTTTGCCATCGCTGGTGTTACTAAACGCATCAAGGTCTTTGATTACGGTGCAGTTATAAGGGATACGGTTGATATTCATTATCCCTGCGTTGAGATGGTTTCAAGCTCAAAGATATCGTGTGTATCGTGGAATTCTTATCACAAGGGAATGCTGGCTTCCTCGGATTATGAGGGAACGGTGACAGTGTGGGACGCTGCTACTGGACAAAGGACAAAGGCCTTTCAGGAGCACGAGAAGAGATGCTGGTCGGTTGATTTTAATGACGTTGACACGAGACTGATAGCCTCCGGCTCGGACGACGCTAGAGTTAAACTGTGGTCCCTCAATATTGATCATTCAGTAGCATCTTTAGAAGCTAAGGCCAATGTTTGTTGTGTCAAATTCAACCCGAGGAGCTCGTGTCACTTGGCTTTTGGCTCAGCTGATCATTGTGTACATTATTATGATTTGAGAAATATGAAGGAGGCTCTGTGCATCTTCAAGGGGCATCGCAAAGCTGTTTCTTATGTTAAATTTATAAATAAAGAGGAAATTGTATCGGCAAGCACTGATTCACAGCTCAAAGTTTGGAATATCAATAATCCACATTGTTTACGATCATTTGTGGGACATGTTAATGAGAAAAATTTTGTCGGACTCGCTACCGATGGTGATTATGTTGCATGTGGCTCGGAGAATAATGCACTTTATGTTTATTATAAGGGACTTACCAAGCAATTATTCTCGTACAAATTCGACGCCGTTAGAACGGTTTTGGAGTTGCACGAGAGGAGGGAGGAAGATCCTAATGAATTTGTATCAGCTGTGTGCTGGAGGCAAATGTCCAATGTTGTTGTGGCTGCCAATTCACAGGGAATTATCAAGATTTTGGAGCTAGTTTGAACAACGATGAGTTCAATGTAATAAGACAACGATAGGTGTCAATGAATTTTAGATTATTATTTAAAAAACAAAAACATCCTCGCACTTCTATTGCTAAAATTGTACTTGTGATGAGATTAAATAAGTGCATTTGTGCAAGAGTAGGAACAAATTGAGAGAACTATTAATGCAGATATTGTAATGAATGTAAAATAGTAGATGTAGTTAATGTTAAGACGATAATTTAATTATGTAGGCTTAATTCGTTAACGATATAAGGTAAATTCGTGCCAATCTTGGATGAAATCCATTCACTTAGGTATTTCGCTTTTTTATTGTCATTATTTTTCACTATTTTGAATGAATTTTTTTTACCTCTCCATTCGGGTATTTTTTAGGTATCTTTTTTATTTATTATTGTAAACATCGACAAGTTTTCTGTATTTACAGTAGACTCCAAGAGTTGGGACCTAGCGTTGTGACAGTTATGAATAAAATACAAAAGATATATTATATATATATTTGAGTGAGAATTCGTAGTGAAAATGTAATGCCAAGTGGAAAAGGAGAAATGGGAGTAAAGTCAGGTGAAGAGAATTTCAACCGAAGAAAGAGTATATTTTTAGATTGTATTTTGAAAAATGATTATTGTGCGGGAAATTCGCAATTGCAACCAGTGTCCGATGAATATACCTAATGTAATTAATAAAAATCATTCACGAATCGGTGTCTCATTTTATTTGTTGATAGTTTGATTTTGTCTATCTAATATTGGGTATTTCTTTTTTTGTTATGAGGTATTCCGCACCAAATGAAAAAAATCCGGAAAGAGTGGCCGAGAAATTTTGTATTGTCTCGTCACTCAGGTCATTTGACATAGAATGCCTCATTTAGTGTAATTAAATCGTAGGTTTGATGTATAAATAACACGAGCCAGTTCTTGGAAGGGTAAATCGATTATATTGAATTTGGAAAATTTTGTAAAAATTTTACAGGGCGTGTCCGTCATTAAAAAAATCAAAGACTCGTGTATTTTGGGGTCTCGATGATGGTGTCCATAGTTGCGTGGCGGTCGTTGGTCTCGGTAAACAGAATCTTGGCTACAATTGCCTGGAGGAAATTGACGAGGGAAAGGAGAACATTCGAGTTGCTGCTGCAGGTAATATTCCCACGCTAAATAAGCCTTTCACTAATTAATAATCAATGCCAAGGATGATATGATGTGGGTAATTATTCCAACGAATATGAAAGAAGATCTGGCCTCAAACTTTTTTTAATCCATTTTTCTTGTAGTTAAAGCTAAGGAAAAAAGCAAATGAATCGACTCAAAAACTTTGAAGTCGATTTTTTTCGGTATCTGGTGAAATAAAAATATATATTTGATTTTTCAATGTCGTTATTACGTTGCAGCTGGATGCAGTGCCCTAGATGCAGTGGACGTCAAAGATATCGAGGTCGAGCCCATGGGAAATGCGGAGGCGGCAGCTGAAGGAGCAATTCTAGGCACTTGGATATTCCAAGAGTTCAAAAATAAAGCCAAGAAGAAGAAACTACCGACTGTCTCTCTGTACGGAACTGAAGACCAGTGAGTATCAATTGTCCATTATTAATATCAACATTATGATTCCTATTTCTTCTCTTCTTCCTTCATCGAAGATAAGGAACAGAAATAAAAAAAAATGACGGCATTCTATTTGACGTTTTCTTGTCCCACATCAGAGATTCATGGAACATTGGAAAGATCAAGGCAGACGCCCAGAACTGGGCGCGTCTTTTGAAAGATACACCAGCGAATTTGATGACCCCGACGATCTTCAGTGAGACAGTCTCCCAAGTCCTCAGCCCTCAGGGTATCGAAGTAATAGTTCACGACGAGTCGTGGGCGAGTGAAAAAAAAATGGGCTCTTTCCTGAGTGTTGCTCGAGGCAGTGCGGAGCCCCCGAAATTTGTGGAAATTCATTACAAAGGTGCCGAGCCCAGCAAGCCACCAATAGCTTTTGTAGGCAAGGGGGTGACGTTTGACGCTGGTGGAATAAGTCTCAAGAGTGCCGCCTCGATGGACGAGATGCGATCAGACATGGGAGGTGCAGCATGTGTAGCTAGTCTTATCAAAGCAGCAGCTGATCTCAAAATGAAGGTCAATCTCGTAGGCTTAATACCGCTGACAGAGAATCTGCCATCGGGGACAGCAACAAAACCCGGCGATATAGTGACAGCGATGAATGGCAAAACAATTATCGTCGATAACACTGACGCTGAGGGACGTTTGATACTAGCTGATGCCTTAATTTATGCTGCCGAATTCAAGCCTGAATTTATTGTTGACATTGCCACTCTTACTGGAGCCATTAGAATAGCCCTAGGTAATGCGGCCACTGGTGTCTTCTCCAGCAGCAATGAATTGTGGGAGGTGTTGAGGCAATCGGGCGCCAATACTGGTGACCGCGTGTGGAGAATGCCTCTCTGGCAGCACTTCAACAATCAGATGACCAAGCCCATCAAAGCGGCCGATCTTAATAATCATAATAGGGCAAAGGGCGGTGGTTCTTGTACAGCTGCTGGTTTCCTCCGTGAATTTGCACCTGCTCATATACCATGGTTACACTTGGATATGGCCGGTGTCATGGGGCCCAGTAATGATGAAATTAGTTATTTGGCTTCTGGCATGTCTGGCAGACCTGTCAGGACGCTCATTCAATTTGTCCAGGATATTGCTGATGGTAACAAGACCACGTGCAAGCGTTAACTCTTTATGATGGTGATGATAATGATGATAAATGAAGGGGATGATGCTGAGGACGCTCCGAGGCTTCCTCATCCTACCAATATTTTCTATCTTCAACAATTATTAAGGTCGCATTTACATGGCTACATAATTTTCCTTCCTTTTTTTTCTCCATGACTCAGTGCTTTCTCATCCTGTACCAGTGTAACACCAGATATTTAAATATTTTCTACATCATTGTAATTGTTTATAATGATAATCTTAGGAGAAATACAGGGGCAAGGACAAATGAGCTCATTAAATTTTCACTCGGCCATTGTACTTTCTTTATCATGATGATGATGTAATGAGTAATAAATGAAAAAAAATGTATACATGTGTGAGTTTTATTAACAATGTTCTTTGGTAACTAGGGGAATTGTCAATCACACTGTCTTCAGTGTACTCTACAGAAAATTAACGAGAATGATTCAATCACTAAATTATAGGAATAACAAAGAAATCATTCATACGTAATAATTATTGAATTTATTTTTCATCAAATAAAAGTAACGATCAATTGAGGGGATAAAATATTATTGGAGGGTAGATCTAAGTTCACTCACACCTCCCCACATCCCATCTTTCAATTTCATCATACGCGAATCACACTTTTTATTATCAATGGACAATTAAAATCTAGGTAGAATTGATTTCAAATAATAAGTACATATAATGGTGGCAGTTCATCATTATGTACATTCAAAAGAACCTTAAAAGTTAAATTAGAGTAAAAATGATAAATTAACGGATTTCGCTGGGAGTAAAATAAAGAAAAGCAGGAGAAAATTAAATAGCTAATTCAGCCTAATGGAAGTCATTGAATTTTCACGTGTCAACTTATTGGACATTAATGACTATCCACAGAATGATAAATTATTCACAAAAGAAATAAAGAAATTACTAGGCCATTTCCTCATTACGCTTTCAAAAAGGGTCAAAACATCAGTTGTGGCTTCTTACTAATTTAATTTAATTTTTCAAAAAGTGCAAAGCCAAAGAAAGTGTCAACGAGAAACTCAAATTTCCTTAAATTAATTGATCTCATCGTCTACGGTGAGAGAAAAAAAAGGGTTTTTTGATACTTAAATTGTATCAAAGTTGAAAAATTAACGAGAGAATAATATCCTTGGCATTGGGAAGAGAAGTCTCGTCAATAATTTTGTACTTATACAAAAAGGGAGGAGCAGTTGCTTCACAACAAGGAAACGATATTTCATTTGAGACTATAAAATTTGTCAATAAATTGATCCAACCAGACTTGACTTGGGAAAACTCATTCACCTTATAAATTATATTTGCCTTTGGAATGGCCAGTGAACAATTTATCAGATATATTTTCCTGTCAGTCGTCGAGTCGTCAATTTTTTCTCAAAAAAAATCTTGTTACTTTTTTTCATTGTATGAAAACCACAGCCGATGTAACAGCCACCCTGTTGGAATGTGTTTGTAGGGAGAAGATGATAATGGGAATATTGCCAAGTGTCGAAGCCGAAAAAATAAATTGAAGAAAATTAAAGAGCACCATTTAGGTGCACGAGGGAGGGGGCTGTTGCTGTTGAGAGGGAAGGGGCGATGATGCCACAGCAGCTACAGCAGCTGCAGCGTAACAAGACGGATCGGTGGGATCGAGGATGGGTGGTGGTGGTGGCAAACCACCAGTACCACGGCCTCTTCCTCTTCCTCGTCCACGTCCTCGTCCTCGCCCCCTCCCCCTTCCGCGTCAACTCCGCCTCTCGGGCATCCCTATGTTGCTCGTTGTCTTCTCCAGAAAAGCAAGTGGACCCTGCAGTGCACTGCTACCAACACCAACTCCGCCAACTGGAAAAACACCGCGTCCCGCTACTCCACCCTGGCCCATGAACATTCCCTGCTGTACTACGTTAACTCCTTGAAGTCCTGGAGGCACTGATGCAGCTCCTGTGCCCTGCTGCACCTGCAAAATCAAGGCAGATCCACACAAACTTTTAATCTCGTCTCACCAGACTCTTATCAGAATTTTTCTTGTGGTTGTTGTTTTTGTCTCTCTCTCTCTTTCTCTCCCATTCGGGCCTATCATTTTTTGTTTTTGAAATACAGGAAGGCAGAGCAAAATGGCCACTTGAAATATATTTTTAGGTACTCCTAACTCAGGAATAAATTGATTGAGCGAGCTCTTTTTCAAGAAATTTTTTTTCCATTTCATCAGTAATGAAATAAAAACTGAAGTTTGAGAAAATTAAAGTGTCCGTTTTGCCCCCGCCCCCTCTCCCCCTCCAATACATTGATATGTGATGAAGATGATGGCGTTTTTATGAAAATCCTTCGATAATTTTTGTATTTAATTTGAGTGAGAGTATTATTTTTTGGAGAAATATTCATAACTTCTGTCCTCCAATTTGTCCCTAAATATTTCCAAACATGCATTTAATAATTCATGAATTAAGATACGTGAAACAATAGTTCCCAGAAGATAAAAAAAAAAAAATCAATAGACAAATAAATAAATAATAGAGTAGAGATACTTCATGAAGGAATGTGAGGAGAGGCGAGATTGGCAAGGTGAATGAAAGAAAGCCACAATGATTGACCATGAAACGAACATTTTTATCATTTTTATTCTACAGAACAATCTACTGTTCGATAACACAAGTGGAGAACAATGTGAAACCGTTTCTAATTTTAATCGCCTACAGTAAAGCTAATGATCTTTCACTTTCATTGTTTCTCATTATTTTTTCTCTTCTCTTATTTTTTTTTTTTTTTTTGCTTTCTAATAAATAATCAACATTTTCATTTATCATTAGCACAAGTATCTCAAGGTTCCCCCATACTTAGAATATCTTGTTCACTTGATGCGTTGCTTTTACGTCGCATGCGGCACGTAATTTTCATGCAGAAAGAATGAATTACCATCACCGGTGTATAAAAAAGACCGATTGGCAAGAAATAAAATAAACATTGTGTACATTTATCAGTTGTTGAAGTAAATCTATAGCAATAACCAACAGGGCACGAACAATAACTGTGAGAACAAATTTTCATCCCCTTTTTTTAATCAATTATCTCAGGGAGTATAAAAAATTATGATTGTAAATTAAGAGAACAAATTGTTTAACAAAAAATGGAAGAATTCGGGATTTTTACTAACTATGAATTTATTTCGAGAACGAGTGTTTTTGAGGAAGAAGGAAAGAAATGTAGAGAGATCGTAAATTTGTCCCCCAAAATCACTCACTGTGGAGATAATAACACATTCATTGTATAAAAAAAAAATCAATAACAAGAATTAATGATTGACCATATCAATAATTAAACTGCATTAATCCTTATATTTTCATAAATTTCTTATTGTCTTTATCAGATTTTTAACCAGTACAATATCATGAATTTTTGGCTAGGCTTCGGACTGAGCTGTTTTGTACAATTGTATAATTTTTTTAAAAAAATTTCTATCATTTTGGCACCGTTTCATTTTTTAAATAATCTCTTCTATATTCAACTCGCCTACTCGAGACCCTCTACCTATATTCAAATAATTCCGTATACAAGTTGGCCGTTAAAGTTTGTTCAAAAGCGTCGTTTATTAGTTTCTAGTTTCATCCAATAATTTATTTATTAATTTAGTTTGTTTTCTTAGGGAAAACGCAAGAAAAAATTATAAGATCAATTGGTATCTCTTGCATAAGGCACTCAATTTACAAATAAAAAAACGAATAATTGTACACTTAAATCAATGAAAAATGAAGTGCTAGTTGAATAGTCTGATTAATCTGAAATAATTCAGTGGAGAATCGATCATGTTGCACATTTACAACACATATTCAATTTTCCTGCTGACTTTCAATGATTGGAAGAGCAGCGGTCATTCCTTCTAGCCAATAAGTAAATGGGACGACTCTCAAGATCACAGTAAATCAGTTATAATGAATATTTTACAATCATGCTTGAATTCTCTACATGCATTCACTTGTAGTTGAGTAGAATAAATTAAATTGTAAACGAATGAATTGAAAAAAACCAATTCTGCCCAACGAAAATCATCGAACGAGTGGAAAATTTTCATAACAGTAACATATAATTCTCCAATTATCAACGGACAATTGGAAAAATTGAAGGAAAAAAAAAAAACAAAACAACATTAACTTTTCTCTTATTGTTCCCTCAAAAATTCATTCACTTCAGTCACTTCAAAAAACTTTTCCCCAATTTCTCATCGACACATGAAAATAATTGTGAATAATTCACGAGTGTATTTATACCCTTAACAATGAATATACAGATTAAATCAAAGTGTGAATATTTAACAATTTTTTAAACTTCTGATAATTGAAGAATAGAATCTCTTTTTATCTCTATCTACTTATTAAATTTCTCCCTCACAACTGAGCACTTTAAACTTGAATGGGAGTTGGGAGTTATTTCGTGTACATTAACTTTTGGCTCATTAACGGCGTTTTACTTAAATACCTGTTGGTGCATTTGTTGCTGTGCTTGCATTTGGCTGTGCTGTATCTGTAGCTGTTGCTGCTGGAGTTGATGCTGATGTTGAAGTAATTGGGACGGTTGGGGAGCTTGAGGAGGCATTTGTGCTCCTCCAGTGCCATTTGCTCCAGGCTGGCCAGGCTGAGATACTTGATTACCGTTTGCTAAGCCTGTCAAATTAAATATCATGACGATTGGAATTGACCAATGATTTACCAATGAAGATGGAGTGAACACGTGAAAAAAAAATCCACAGAAAATTCAATCGAAATTTTTGAGTTCTCATTTAACTTTCCTCCGTGAGAGGTAATCTATTAGAATTATTGAAGCCAAATTTCCCGATTTTTTTCCAAATCTTTTCTATTGATTTCTTTTACTCGTGCTAGTGGCAAACCAAAGTATTTACCGTTTGGGGCTGGTCCTTGAGCCGGTGATTTTGCCCATCCCTGAAGATCAGCCAAGAGATTTTGCCAGATGGCAATTTTATCGTAATGCCTTTTGATGAGATCATCCTTCCTCGTCAACTCCAGCTTGAGGTCATTGATGTCCTCTTTGACTACTAATTCTGGCTTCAATGCTGACAATAGGAATCTTTTTTGCAGGAAAAATGCCTCCATCTGTCTTGCTAAATCTATAAATCTCAGGGTAACCTGCTCCACCTCCATCCTAGCCTCATCCTTGTCAACTGCCAAGCTACTGCCAATACTGTTGTTGCCCAGGCCCTCATCTTTGGTTAAAACATTTAAACATTGCTGCAAGCAATTTGACATTTTGTTTAATCCACTATAAAACATATATTGTTACTGTTATTTATCATTGACTCTTGTTTTACCTGAAACGCTTCGTCAAATTCCTCAACTAGATTTCCACTTCCATTAGTTGGTGTTGCCATTTCGCCGAATTACCGGTAAAAAATGTGCAAATAAATAAAAAATAATCTAACTAAATTGTCTTTCTGGGGCATAAAGACGTTGAAATGCTTAACACGACCTAAAGTGAGGTTAGACGATGTTAAATGAGTTTTAGGAGGAGAAAAACCGATAAAATCAATAATTCACATATTAAAAATTATAAAATCAATAATTAAGATGGAGAAAACTGATAAATCTATTTGACAACCGAAATAAAAAAGACTTTCAGCTATAAAAAGACCTCCCCTCGTTTCTTACGTCCAATGATAACCACACACATAGTACCATCTCACTCTACGGTATTGTATTTCCTGCGCAGCTCCAATTGCGCAAAGAATGTTACTTTTTCTTTTGGTTTATTTGAACAGTAAGAAAGTGCGTAATTTATCGAATTTCCATTAATCACAGGTCGAATGGAAAACTATAGAATATTTTTTTTTATCAATGAAATATTTATTTCCATTTACCAAAAAAATCTTACACATTATAAATAAATTTCTTACAAAGTACTTGTTTATTACTGAAGCAATTTCTGTACACAATGAGGAATAATAATACTTCTGACAAAAAACAGAAGTGGTTTTTGTTTATTTAATAATTAATACGTGAAACTTGATTGAACAATTTTTTACGGACTCGAACCTGATAATATTTAGGTTTAGGTTTTTTTCTTTGAAAATTAATCTGGATAGAATTTGGATGCTGGGTATTTTTTCCAGACAGTCGAGAATTTGGTGATGACAATAGATGTTGACTGGTGCCAGAGTAGTCTGAACAATGTGAATTGAAGATGACAGACGCCAATCCAGGATTGCAAATCTATATTACACGAGTTTCTTGGCCTCGAAGAAGCTCTTCAAGTGTCTCATTTGCCAAGTGCCCATGGCCAGAAGAATTATAGTCTGAGTTACCGACCACCATAAAACTCGGCGATTTGTGCTCTCCGATGTCTGTCTGAATCGCTCTTCTCGGTACTAATGCAACAAAAATTAAGAAATAAGTATATTAATTAATCCTTTATTGAGAATTATTGAGAGTAAAAAATGTTGTGTCATTACCCTCTGATAATTCTGCTCTTTAGTGATTTGTTCAACTTGATCCAACAGTTGACGAATCCTCAGCTGGAGTTTTGATAATTTTTCTTTCTGCGCCAGGTTAGCATAATCGATTGTATGATCTCCAACTTGAATATCCAAATGTACTCTCTGTAAAGCCAACGAAAAAGTATTTAGAAAAATAGTAAATTACCGAAAAAAACTTCCTATCAAAAATTGGACTCCAGTTTTTTTTCCCCAGGTAATAATTGAAAAAAAAAAAACAATTATATCCCTCAAAAGCGTCAAGACAAGTGACTAGGAATGATTGTCGTTGAGTCTAGTGTTCTGAAGATTGTGTATAAATTTCCAAAATTTTTACTCAATTTCTGTACTTTTCAACGGCAGAATTATATGTTTTTTTGTTTGTTTTTCATTTCTCCATCGCCATTTTGGATGGGGTTAGGCGGGTGAAAACATATGTTTTTTTGTGACTGCAGATGGTAAATAAATCTTGCAGAGGAATTTTCTATTGCAGGGCTTTAAAACTTCCTTACTAATAAAGAAAACCCAGTAAATTTTATAACCAAATGTCCAAATGTAAACTCTCACCAATTGTGTTCCACTGAACCAGGCAGTGCTGTTGGAGTACAGACAGATGACATGTTCCCCAGGAGTGTGCGAAGTGAATGAAATTTTTCCCTCCGAGCTGTAGACTCTCGACAAAATGGTCTTGTCATCAGGATCACGAACCTCGACATGCATACCTATACCTGGATTGCTGGGCATGAATCCGCCACTGTTGGGATCGAACAGCTCGACCTTGTAATTCACTGTCAAACAAAAGCAAAAAAAGAAAATCCAAGTTAATTACATGCTCACCGGGCTTGGTGTGTTTAACAAAAATTACCTAAAACTGTAGTTTCATCGGGAATTTCCTCGATGAAACACTTTCGTTCAGTTTCACCGATGTGAAAATACAGTCCAGATGCACACTGCACTAGAACAAGTGCCAATAACCCCACGTACTTTATCATCTTGTCCTGTTAATCGCACAACTGGATGTTTTTTTATTCACTCTTAATGTGAAAAAATTAAATTTGGGAAAAAGAGGGTGATAATATGTAAATAATTGAGCAGACACCGAACCACCCGGGCACTGGGCACACGTCATCTACTGTATGTGGCGGCAGCCAAGAAGAACGGCCATTTGGATCATCTGGTGTGAAGTATGGCGAAAGTGGAGGAGAAATGTGGAACGTGGCTGTCGATAACCAAGTCGAATCGATCACAAGTTGCATCGATTAATCGAGTGTAAGTGTCAGATAATTTTCCAAAAAAAAAGAACAGCAGAACAGGCCAGCGGACGGCCGAAAAAACGAAAATATGGATGTTGCCCTGCTCATCTCTATTGCTGCTGGACTTGTGGCTCTAATTGCTCTGCTGACTTTATTGTCACGCAAAAAATCAGGTGGGTTCGATTCTTTTTTCTCCGTCGACTAGCCATACAATCAATGTTGCCACTTAATTAATTCGATTTTATGAATTTGTGGGACATAACCTGTCGTTTTCTCTCCATCTGTTACCTCGAGATGAAAATAATAGGTCTTTTTGTTTTTATGAGGGAAACGCTGGGCGAATGAACGGACAATAAGTTGGCAATGAAAGGGAAAAATTTTCCATGTTTAAAATTAATTGACTAATGATGTTGTGATACAATAGTTTCAAGTAAACATGAGGCCGCTGGAGAAGCTCCAGCTCGAGGTCAACCATTGCGCCGAGCAGCTGGTGTACGCAATGCCCGACGTAGGATGCAGGGTCGATTCCATGAAGAACCAGCAGACGAGGCAGCGAACGATGCATCGGACGAGGATGAAAACGTCAATCCAACGGGTAAACCAGAATTTCATGAGGGCAAATTGGGTGCTAAAAAAAGGGCAAAGCTCGAAGCCAAGGCTGAGAAGAAACAGCAGCGTGAAGCTCTGGAGAGAGAGCGCGAGGAGAGAAAGAAGAGAGAGCAACAGGCCCAGGAGGAAGCTGATAAGCTCCGAGAGAAGGAGAAGTTGGAGGAATTAGCGCGAGAACAGGCTGAGAAAAAAGCAAGAGAGGAGAAAGAGAGAATAGAGCATGAGGAATATTTAAAAATGAAAGAGGCCTTCAGTGTTGAAGAGGAGGGATTCGATGTTACGGATGAGGAGGACCAGAAAAATCTTCTTCAGGAGTTTCTTGACTACATTAAATCCAGTAAGGTAGTTATTTTGGAGGACTTGGCTGGCCATTTCAACATGAAAACCCAGAGTGTCATTGAGAGAATTCAGGATCTCCAAGCAAATGGCCGGCTTACGGGAGTCATTGATGACAGGGGAAAATTTATTTATATTTCCCAGCAGGAATTAGAAAGTGTTGCCAAGTTTGTCAAGCAGAGGGGACGAGTCAGCATCACTGAACTTGTTGAGAATTCCAACAGACTTATTAATTTCAATTCCGGACAAACCAACACTGTTGAATCTACTTGATTATTAATTTTAACTTAACGTGTACATACATTGTATTTATAAGAAATAGTAATACAATTTTTTAACAATTCAGGATTTTATTTCAATTTTTCTAATCTAATTAGTTGAATCAAATTAAATAACCGAATATTGACCAGTTGTCACCTAAAGTTGCATTGCTTCGTGGCATTTTTAACTGTCAGATTTAACCAACTAAATTGTTAATTAAAATTGCCTCCAAGAGCACGCGAATTATTTATTAAATTCTTGAAAAAAAATTTATTCTGCTCCCCTCCCCCGCCCCCCAATATAAAAATTCTCATCTTCAATGGCCGCCCGAAGGAATTTGATTGCTCGCTGTAATTGAGCAAACATGAATATTGTTTGTAATTTTTCAGCTTCAAGAAAAATCTTTTTTCGAGCCAAACTCGTTTGCCCAGAATTATAAATTCGGGGTGTAAGTTTATTTGATTTTTTTTCCTTCACCCGGTCGGATAAAAGTATTCCAAAGTCGGGTTGAAAATCGTGACGACACATGGATCGATGTTGCATCAGATTCTAGTTTGCCTCTCAGAGTGCAAGTTATAAACGTTTTTCATTTCGCCTGACTGCAGAATTTAATCATCCTTATGCTTATTATTTATCGTGCGATGATAAATCCTTCATAAATCGATGACTATTGCAATGAATGACTGCAATCGAGCGTTGGCTCGAATTTTTTCGACCGATGAAAATTGCAGATAATTCAAAGAGAAAAAATCTCTCGCTTCTTGTTTTAATTACTCAATTGATTCTCAATTCTCATGTATTCCTGTCGTTGAGATTATTCAGAGATTATTTGGTTATCAATTGTCATTGATTCCGGTTCTGTTTTTTATTTTCGACAAGATTAACATAATTCACGCCGATTTAAAAATTCTGACCACAGTATCCCAATGCTACGTGGGCTTACACGCGTTCTCAGCTCTTTTACGCAGAAAATCATCGTCGACTCACGTCCTATATCAAAATGAAGCCGAGGAATGGGTGAGAAAAAATTGCTGAAATCCCGTTTGGAGATGGAGAGAGGAGGGACCAGAAAAAAAAGCGTCAGAAGTGAGAATGAGAAGTTTTGGGTAGAGCACACGTTGGCTGCATGCTCCTAAGGTCGTGAAGTACAGCAGAAAAGAAGGGGAGAACATGTATTAAGTCGCGAGAACACGGCCAACAGGTCGCAGTCGTAGGCCGCGACGCGCAACGTCCAGTTGGATTGGATCCTATAAATTTTCATCGAAATTTTACCATCATTGAAAACGAATTTCATTGATTATCGGTTGTTATTTTGGTCTTGGTCCCTAGGAAGAGCCATATTTTTTGTAATTTCAAGTGATTGTGCATACCTTATGTGTCCATGAGGTGCAAAGTCTTAGATTGCCAAGGCAATTCCCCAACATTTCTACCTAGCGTCAGGTGAGCTGATAAACTGGTTCTTCAATTTTGAATCTCTGGGATTTAGTCAATAATATTGGATTATGTTAAACTCAAATCAATGATTAATGTGTCTAATTGATGAAATGAGGATTGATAAATTTTTATATTATCATTCTAGACTTGCTAAGAATCTTAGAACACGTAAAGGAAGTCGTCGTGGTAACGCTGGAAATCGCTTAGAACTTACAGTACTCGTCCACTTGCATCACGTACCGTAGAGTGAGTAAATAATTCATTGGATGATTACTTAATAATCTAGAAATCTCGATAATAGGAGTGATTTTTATTGGAAACAGCGTCATTCATCTATTTTCTGTTGTTTATAAAATTCCACACACAAATTGTCTCTTAAGAGGAGACAAAGATTCAAAGTTCTGCGATAAAAAATCGCCTTCGTGAATTGTTCTTCTCATAATTAGATACAAAAATATGTATTACGAGCATTGATGAGGGGGGGCTTGCCTAAAAAAATGAGTAAAACTTTTTTGCTTTTGAGAGGGTGGAAAGTCAGTGGAAATTGGGTTGTCGTCTTTTTTTTCAATTTCCATTCGATCGAAAACCGAAGAATCATCGAATTTTACTTTCAATTTATTAATGGACTTTGATATTTCAGTAATTCCTTGCTTCACAATTAATAAAAAAATCACTCCACCTCGAGATGATGACTTTAAGTGATGAAAAATCAATTTTTCCTTTTAAAGTTCCAGATTTATAAACTTTGGAAGCGCCTACGACGCAGCACTTCGTAGTTTAACAAATTAACACTGATAGTATTGTAAATCGAATCAGTCGAGCCACTGTCGATCGCGTTGCTTAACTAGAGGATCACTTGAAAAAAAAACAATAAATCAAAATCCGAGTACTCCAGGGCGTGAAATTCCTCACGGAATCATCAAAATGGTTCACACAAATGTGAATGGCTCCCTCAAGGGTCCCTACCAGGAAGTCAAGTAATTAATTTGAAACTCTTTCCTCATGACGAATAAATCCAGCACTCGAATAAATGAATTCTAATCAATCGATTGTGGTTACAGGAAAGACAAGCTGCCAGCGAGTAATCAGAAATCTACCAGTCAAATGAAAACAACTGGCAAGGACGACAAGTACGGCGCCTGGGGATCGGTCTACAAGTCTAAACAGAATTTCATCGACATGCACTTTTCTTAAAAAAAAAACAATCCAATCGACCACTGCACATAATTATGACTACGCAATGCCCCGAATGATGCAGTAGCTGAGTGATAAAACGTCAATGAAATAAAAAATTCAACTCAAGTGTCCAAATAATTGCAAAAATTTGTGATTGAAATTGAATCCAATAATCGATACATGAAAGGCCATTAAAATTCACTATTCGCAGCTGAGATTTTCATGTGACAATTATTTACTCGCAGAAACAAAAAAAAAATTGCATTTTCATCACACTGTGTCGGAAAAGTAACTTTGCAGTCACTCGACGCGAAGCGAAGAGTGACTGAAAAGTACTTTTTCGTGTCGCTGGACCTGAAAAACCCCGTTTGGTGTTTCCCGGCTCCCACGTCACGAAATAGTATATTTCGTAACAAGTGAAAAAAAATGGTTTTTGGCGAGTGGGAGGTTCCACGAGACAAAAAACCCACTTTTTCCACGTGTTACGAACAATATTTTTCATCTCAATGTATCGAAAAAGCACTTTTTAGTTGCTCGACGCGAAGCGGAGAGTGACTGAAAAGTTACTTTTCCGACGCAGCGTGATGAAATAGTATATTTCGTAACAAGTGAAAAAAAATGGTTTTTGGCGAGTGGGAGGTTTATATCACACGAGTCAAAAACCACTTTTTTCACGAGTTACGAACATAATTTTTCATCTCAATGTGTCGATAAAGTTACTTTTCCGACACAGCGTGATGAAAAATAATATCCACGCCTCGCCATGAAAAACATATCATCCTCCCCCACGTACTTGCCATCCTCGCCTTCGGCTCGGAAGGTAATTTTGCATGTGGGACACTATGATCTGTTTTCCAAGGCTCGAGCATGAAATGTACTATTTCGACACATTGCGATGAAAAATTATGTTCGTAACTCGTGAAAGAGTGGTTTTTAGCGAGTGGGAAGTTAATATCATGAGCCGAAGGTGAGCGATATAATCCCACGAGTCAAAAACCATTTTTTTTCACTTGTTACGAAATATACAATTTCAACTCATAATTACGTTTTATCACTTTACTGGAGAATTCAACTGTTCAATTAATACGAATATGAGAGAAAACCTCCAATTAACATGATTTTTTTTTATTATTAAAAAGGATAATTCCTTTGCACTAATAATGACTGAGCAACTCGCGACACATTGTTTCTTGCAATTCAGCATGTGTTTTGAAAGTGTACAAAATTATTATTGTAGTTAAAACAAGAATTCCTAGTCAACCATGAGTCCCCAAAGGCGTACTGGCCAAGAATTTTGTTTTCCTCCAGTTTTTCAAAGGTGTTTTACCTTAATTACATGTAGAGAATTTATAATTATATATTCATATAATTAATTGAATGCAACAGCATTAGGCACCTCAATAAAATTATTCTTTTTATTGTTATGATGACAATAGATGAACCTTCAGTTTGCATTTATCGAATTGTGCAAGGAACAATGGGCTCATCAACGTGAGGACAGTGGCTCGATGATTCTAAATCATTATTTTTTTACATTATGATACTACTATTATAGAATTCATTCAATTTTTATTATGTTATTTCTCTCTTTCTAAATTTCAACTAATTTTATCAGTATCGTCGGGCCCCAATGATTATTCAAAAATATTATACTCCCAAATATGCTTGTTGGCATAATTTTCAATGCTCTACTGTTTTCTGCTCTACTTCGGTTTTTTATTTGTTTATTTTTTCTTGCATTGCTAATGTTATTTGCGCTTTTTTTGTTCAGATGAAGAGAGAAATAAAGGTGATGGTTTTTGTGGATTAATATGAACGCGATAGCACATTCCTCCAGTATTTATTAAACACCGAGCCAGTGATATTTTACTAAAATATTAAATCGCGTTGTCCGGATGAAAATAGGCTATTTCGTAACAAGTGAAAAAAAAGGGTTTTTGGCGAGTGGGAAGTTTATATCATGAGCCGAAGGCGAGTGACATAATCCCACGAGTCAAAACCCACTTTTTACACGAGTTACGAACATAATTTTTCATCTCAATGTGTCGAAATAGTATATTGCCGGATGGGCGTTATGGGGTTTTTTGCTCGCGTGGTGTTTGGCAAACCGAGCCGAAGGCGAG
>JAPYZM010000767.1:0-16249 GCA_030522845.1 Psyttalia concolor
CTATTTCATCTCAATGTGTCGAAAAAGCACTTTTTAGTCACTCGACGCAAAGCGGAGAGTGACTGAAAAGTTACTTTTCCGACACAGCGTGATGAAAAGATATATTCGCGAGCATGTACTCGATGTAAAATTGAAGAAAAAGGAAAAGCGTGACAAAAGCACCCCAGCCTCGCGACCTTGGCGGTGCTAGTAAGAGTCTAAGTAAGACTATAAATGGTCTTCGTTGGTGTTTATAGGTGGATTACGATTTATCGCGTCCCAATGGCGCTCGAGTGGCGGCAGTTTATGCGAGATGCAGTTCATGTAGAATACCGAGCTTTAGTCCTCTGAATGATGAGGAAACTTACGTCATCCTTGCTACGGATTTCTTGCACGCCGGGGGAGATGACTTTAAAATGCTCCAAGATCTGGAGTGGACGGCGTCAGGTGGGTTTGAGGAATCACGGATTCGGTTGTTCGCATCACAGCAAACATTGTACGCTATACAACAAACATTTCGTGTGATTTTTTCCTAAAATCACACGTAACAAAGATAATCGTGTGATTAAAAAGATTTTTTTTACCTTCGGTTACTACTTTTCACGTCATTTTTATTTTTCATTGTACACTGATTTGAATTGACTCATCTCATGGAAGATATCATCGTTCATTATTGTCAATTACTCTTCACTACTAAATTAGACCAGTGTTGATGATTTAATTATCAACATAAAATTGCGCTAATGACTTTCTCCTCGAATTTTTGCTGTTGCTTTGTATGGAAAAAAAATGAGATTAGAAAGTCGTTGAAATATGTTGCCTTTGAATTTCCAGGAGTCACGATAGATCAGCTGGTCGCCACCTACATAAAGCGTCACAGTCCAGTGTACCCTGGGGTAGAATGGCGGATCAACTACATTTCTACCGCGAGTAACCCAGGCAATTCGACAAAATTACCTGGGGAAAACGCTGAATGCAAGGAGACCGGAGCCGCCAGTGGCTTCAAATCATTCACGTTCATGATGCTCATACCAACATTCGCTTTAATCCTGGAACGATGATAATCGTTGGACAATGGAAATCGACAGCTCAAGAACAAATTCCGATTCAATTGTAATTAACTAGTGCGTCAATGACCTTGAATCAACTCAACTTGTGAATTACATTGAATTGATTTTAATTTAATTGATCCAGTTTTCTCGTCACTTTATTTTTGAAACGAAAATCAGTCCATTTGATAGCACAATATTATATTTTTTTGTGTCCCATGTATATCAGAAACAATTTATCATAAGACAAACAGGAAGTATTGTCGCAGTGATAGGCAAAATTGGAGGAATTTTTATTTTTCCCAGCATTCGTATCACTTCTTGGCTAAATGACCTTGGACCATCTTTCGTAATAATCAGGAAGCTCTTGGTTATCTCAATAAACTAATAATGTATTTTATAAAACTCCTTAACAAGTATTGCGAATACAATTTGAAGTTTCATACGTTGGAAAAATTACCGAACCCTGCAAACCTCACGTTCTCATTTTCTTGTTTATTTATTATGAATCGTTTGATTTTTGTTTTGATGTTTTGAGGTGTCAAATGTCTGCTATTTTTTCGTATAAAAATTAAATCTTTTGGTATGAGAAATGATGTCGTAATCTTTTAAGAGTTTATGAGTTCAACGATTGATATCGATTTCCCAAGAGTGCAAGGATCCTCTTCTTGGTTTCAACGATATCGTTAAACTCGCGGCAGGGTAATGTTACATTCAGAGCAAGGGTCTTCAGCATTTGATTCAGATCCTCAATAATTTGCGAGACATTCTGAAGATTCCTATACATAGCGCACTCGTAATACTTAGGAAACTTCTTGAGAGCCCGTTTTACCTCCTGTTTCGTCCGTTCCGATATCAATTGGTACTGAAACAAATGATTTTTTAGTGAAGCAAACCCTAACGAACCGATTTTCCTGATGAATTAATTTGTCAGATGGATGGATTTATTCACCTCGACGGAAGGAATTCCCTCGAAGTAAGTGGGCCAATTCTCCACGCAGGGCTTGCAATGGCAAATGAATCGAAACTGCTGCAGCAATTTGGCCTGTCGTGATTGCTTTGACATCATTGCATAATGAATGCCATAATTATCAAACACCTGCAATGGTAAAAATAAATGAAAACATCCTGCGAATGGGCTAAATCCCCCAAGACACACCTGTTCATCCTTGTGTATGATGGAATCAGCGTACAGAATTATTTTCTTTCCATGTGCAATCCTAGTGATGCTCGGATTACAGCTGTGATTGAAGAGACTATAGAATGGCATCAGAGCTGCGCCTCTTTCCACAGGATCCATCCCCAGTCCCTCCTCGGCAATCTAATGCAGATAATACCAACATGATCAACACAAGCCGACTCAATGCCTTGGTCGTTATCAACGAAAAACTGGATTTAGGGAAAAACGCCTCATGAAACTTTTTATTGCAAATTTTATAGTGTGCAAAAAAGATCCAGGAAGATTTTCTTCCAGGACCACTCATTCTCCAGATATTGACCACTGCAGAAGACTCCGACTTCATTTCTCACTGGATGATTACTTACACTGTGAACATTGCTTGGAATAATCTGCTGGTGCCGCATGATGAGCCCCCCTACAAACATCGCCTCCTCATGCTCCTTCAGCCCCTTCACATCCTCCGGTAATTTCTCCCCGAAGATGTTACTCCTTGTCGCCAGCATGAAGACAATGTAAGCGGCATTGAGTGATCGGCCAAAAAGATCTGGAACCGATCTCTTCTCAGTATTTCTAACAAGCGTGTACACACTGGCATAATCCTTGTCATCCAGGATGTTCCCGCTGAATCCATTTGTCCTCCCGATCCTCCCCTCGATCTCCTCAACCTTCTTCATTAGCTTCCCAATTCCACCCGCCTCCTTGACCGCCCTAACTGCCAATCTCAGACTCAAAAGCCCTAGATTGCTCATTGCCAGGGACACCAACGGTCCAATTACCTCACACTCAATGTCATGATGCTCCTCCCAAGCCTTCTCCCTACACTCCTCGCTGCAATACACGACATTCACGCAATTTGGGCAGGGAACCGAGCTCCAGGTCTGCGCTAGACATTGCCAGCAGTGGCTGAAGAACTTCTCGGAGAGTAAGATACTTGTATAAGGCTCCATAATCGCGAGTACGTCGCCCGGATAAATATCCCTCGTCGCGATCACGTGTTTCCCAAATCTTTCCGAGTATTCGAGCTGAAGGGATGAAGAGACGCCGGGAATTTCTGGATTTTTGTCTTTGAGGCTGGGGATATTTTTATCTGGATTCCACTTGACAAAAGGCTTCTCCACGGGCACCATTTCCTTAGGATTTTTAAGGGTCTGCTCTATGGAGCTCTTCAATTCATTTGTCGGAGCCATCTTGTGGAGCCAGAGGCGAGCGTTCTCCAGGGAATCATTTAGGGCCTTTTTCTGCGAGTTTGAGGTTATCTTCGAGGTCATGAGGCAACGCGCTTGGCGAAGGTAGAGTTTTGATTTCAAATCGTCGGGGTAAGGAAGCGCAAGGGCACGCGATATATCTAGGACGCAGTCCCCGTAGAGGCGAGCGGTGAAGAGGACAGCCGAACGGTTCGCGTAGGCTAGAGATAATTCCGTGGAGTCGTTGGGAGCGAAGGCGATACTCATTGTATATTTTTCGAGGCATTCGTCGAGTTTGCGGTTTGTGGAGGACATCTTGAAGAGGCGGTTGCCCTCCTCGCGAAAGCGAGTGGAGGTCGTCGAGGACTTGGCAGTGGCGATGGGAGTGATGGGTATGGAGTAGTCAAGGAAAAGTTGGATTGTATATTTCACGCGATCTGAGTCGGTCTTGAGTCGGGCGTACTCAGAATGGCTGGACTTCTGCTTGCCCGCGGACATCATCTTCAGGTTAAGGGCCTCTAAGATGTCGTCCATGCTCATTTGGGGTGCTAAAATCTTTTTTATTTCTTCATTTATCAAGTGAAGCCGTTTACATTCAGACTCTACTACTCTTATTTATTCTAGGGAATTCAATGGAGATAGATACAAAATGGGAGAAACCGATAGGCAGAAATTATGAAGACAGGGGATTCCCAGAGAATTCGCTCACTTTCCGATACAACGAATAAAGAATATTCATACTTTTTGGTTTGTTTTTCTACGGTCCTGGGGCTTCTTTTGTTGCAAGGAGATGTTAAAGTTGGAGGATTAAACGAAAATTAGATATTTATATCTGATTCTTTGGAATTATTTCCCACAAATGTGTCATAACCTGTTTAACAATTGATTGAACCTACCTTGATGAACTAATCGCGATCGGTGATTTTATTATTAAACACAAAGACACAGGGTACGAAAGGAACTATTTATTCGATTTTAGAGCTTACTGTGAGAGAAGAGCGAATTAAACAGAACTTATCCCAGTACAGGACAGACAATCGTCCGGTATTTAGCGGCTTTGCGTGTCTTTTATGACTGAAATAAAAAAAACGGAGGCTGTGGGGCCTTGTGATGCGTGTGCGCGATGAATCGTTGGTTTTCCCTTCTCTCTTGATTCGTCTCCTCGGGTAGCTGTCAGAAATGGACCAATGCCGCTCTAGACTTCGACAGAGTGACGCATCTGGGAGACAGCAGAAATATTAACAAATCATGGCATTCCCTTCGAGTCTGCATCTTTGTCTCCGTTAATCAACAAAATCATAAATTGTCCATTTGCAATAATCATTTACGCTTTAATTACTTAATTATGACATTATTGCGGTCAAGCGGCGCAGGCGAGCGTCTCCATGGAAACCCGAAGCGTCCACACGGGCATAAGCTCAATGTGATCGAATGTAGAGCAGTCAGAAGACATCGGAGAGATCCCTGAAGACTCTCTAACACTATATTTCTTAAATCCTGAGATAATTGTTCAACAAAATGTCACTTTACGTTAATCCACTCATGTACTTAAATCTTGGGGGTGAAATGCTTTATGTGATCCAACATAGACTCGCTGCCCAGAAGATCGACGAACGAAAAACAATCCAAGGTAAATCGAACATTCCTATTGAATTCGTAAAAATACTTTTTTTTAATCACCCGTCTTTATTTTGATGTATTTATTGTTATTCAGTGAATAAAATATCGTAAAATAATGAACTACTTTTTTGTGGGTCATTTGTCATCGTCGTTAATTGATATTCAATCAATGAAAACTAAATAACTTGAGTATTCATTGTTCCGAGTTCTTTTAAATTTTATGAAAATCCTCACGTTTTTTTCCTTTTCCAATGGATTTCAGTACTGGACGACATAACTGCGTCATTCTTAAATCCAAAAATCCTGGCGACTGTGTTCCAAAAATCTCCACTGATCAATTTGTCGTCCCTACGAACAACGCTGGAGGCGATAAGTCTCAGTTCAATAATGAAATTGGGCCAGAGCTCGATGAACAAATTATTCGATCTCATGATGATGATGTTCAAGTACCAATTGATCGCCTGCACGGGCCCCCGAGAAGTCATTCTGGTGACTCTGAATCATATTGATGCCCTCAGGGACATGGTAACGCAGACCAGTGCTCACGAGTGCATAACCCTGGTCCACAGGATGATCGTAGACGTGAGTAATCGAATTGTCACGGTGAAAAAATGTCAAACGTGAGAAAGAAACCGAGTTCTAAAAAAAAAAACATTTATTACACTTCCATTTTTGCGTCAGGTCTATGGAGAATTGACTCACGACGAGATTTGGCAGGCGAGGAACGAGTGTCTTATAGCTCTCGCCAGTATAAACGTTCGCGTTTCAGTTCTCTTGAGACTTGGCCTTCAGAATGACGACACGACCTTCAATATTTTGCCCCAAAATTACGATGAGAAGTTCGAGGAGAGGAGGTGCGAAGTGGGTATAGTTAAATTACTCGAGAGCAATCAGAAGGGGTATAACGTGGGCTCTTTCAAATTGTTCGGGGATCGTGTGACACTGTTGGGAAAAAATATGTGAGTATTATTCTAGCTTAAGGACAATTATTGGTTAAAAACAGTAATTAATCCATCAATTTCATACTTCAATTTCACGCCTCAGATATTCTCCCAATTATATAAAAGCCGTGAAATGCAAGCCCATAAAAAATCGTGAAAGAGGGCTGAAAGAGAGAGGAACAAGAGCAGAATTGGGAATGTTGGCCAGACAATTGGGAACCGAGGAGACCTCGTCTGTTCCCCGGCCCTTCAGCCTCGATCTCTTCGACGATTCTGAGACGTTTGAAATCGATGACAATCGGAATGACGAGGGGGAGACAGAAGCAGGGAAAGCTGGGGAGACCCTGGGCAGAGTTGATGCTGACCACAGAGCCAAACTAGACAATATATCAGCTGACCTAGAGGGAGAGGAGGCAATCGATCGAAAATTGAATCTTCTTCAACTACTAGATGAGGTTGAGTGATTCAGCTTTAAATTATTGTATCGTCAATCATTATTAATTAATGAATAATTGATAAATTAGGTAGAGATGAATTGTTTCGTCAACTGACCTTCTTTAAAATTAATTTTTGTGGGTAATTTTTTTTTATTAATTCTTATATATTTATGTTAGTACTATTTATACAGACTATTCTGTAAATTTAACACTGATTCTATCGTTTTAACAACTGTACAATCACCTCTATCAAAACTGAATAATTATTTTGATGTAAAAAAAAATATTAATGATAAATGGAAAATGGGTATTTTACGTTGATAAATCTAGAATGTACTTGATCCCGGTTTTTCCATCCAATTGGAGGGTATTTTTCACAGCCTCTTTGTAGTCGGAAAGAGGAATGATCTTGTGAGGGGGGACTTGAAGCTTCTTCGAGGAGAACAGCTTCCCCAGGTCGTCCAGCATCGCCCAACGTTCTGGAGAGTTTGAGTGTGATTTTCCCCAGGCAGTCATCCAAAAACCTCGAGCAGAAATGTCCTGAAATTTTTTTCAATTGCAATTATCTTTGCAACGAGCATGTCTAAGTGAAAATCTCACTCCACATTTCTTATGGAAAATTAAATTGTCTGCATACAATGTCATGTGCCATTTTTTCCTAAATGCAGCTATTCTCGAGATAATTTCAACAACAGCTGATTAAATTCATCGTTGATTAGGCAAAAACAGTTCTTTTTCTTGTTCGTAACCATCGATGTAACTTATTTGGGATTCATTCGAGGTGATAATTTCGTAGAACATTTTTATTAATAAATAAAATACTGTGAAAAAAATATTCTGTGATATTCTCTCATAGAGCCGCTCATTCTCAAGTTACACAGTGTACACAATATGCGGTAGAGTCGGATGAGGGTGGAATAGTATATTTCTCATGTAGGAAGAAGAAGTCGACAAGTCATCTCCACGTGGAAAATTACGATCTGAGCCGAAGGCGAGGGGTGTAAACACGTGGAAAATGCTTGTCTGATTCTCCTCTCGAGGGTTGAATGCGATTTTTCCGGCAAAATGGATGAAACCGAGTGTTTCTAACCAAGCGAAGCGAGGACTTTCAGTCCATCGAAGCAGAACAAATTGTTGATTCTACCTTGAAAATAAGCGCAGACGCTGGAATGATCAGAGGTTCTCTAGACATGGCTCCATAAGTGACGATAGTTCCACCGTGAGCCAAATGCCTCAGGATATTAACTCCACTTTCTCCGCAGACGCAGTTAAGAGCCAATTTTGGGGCCGGTAATTTTTTGCTCTTGAATAAATTGGTCGTTCGTACTTCAGCCTCTGTGAGAACGTCAGTGGCCCCGAGACCTTTCAAATGATTCTTCAAGTCTCCAATATCTCCTCGATCTCGTACCACATTGACTGAGTTGAAGCCCCAGGTCTTGCAGAGCTGAATTACCAATTGTCCAACTGCCGAATTGCCCCCATTCTGAATTACTGTATCACCTGGTGAGAGGGGCACGAAGTCTTTTAGCATTCTGTAGGCTGTGCAGGGGTTTACGTTAAGCATACTTGCTTCAACATCTGTAAAATTCCCGGGAATCTGCAACATGTAAACTACAAAATGTAGAATTCAATTAAAAAATAAACACTCAAAAAGTCATTGGAATTTTTCCTACTGTTTCATCAAATTAGTTCACTCCATTCCATCTGAATTGACTTTTCACCCGAAAAAAAAATCAACAGTATATAATGAAAATTACCTTCAACACTTCTTCGACTGGATAAACCCTTCGCGTACTCCAAGTCCCAGTGTTACTCCCATTGGGAACAACCTTATCTCCCACCCCCACAGCCGTCACTCCTTCACCAACCTCAACAACCTCCCCAACTCCTTCGTTTCCAGCCACTGCTGGCATCGTCGGTTTGCTCGGGTATTTTCCCTGAATTGTGTTGATGTCAGCTGGATTGACAGGTGCCAATATCCACCTAATTGAAAAAACTCAATTTTTTGGAAGAAAGTAATAATAATAAAAAAAGAGGGAAGAAGCAGATGAGTTTCAATTGTCAATAGCTAGAGATCGGCTGAGTAAAATGGTCCAATTTTTTTTTGTTAGCAATATCTTGTTACCCTCTTTAAACTGAGCTTTAACAAGTTAAAATCACATCGGACAGTCCGAAGATTTCGAAGATTTAGAAATATCTTGTCTCATTCATCCTCTCCAGAATAAAAAAAATACGAAGTTATCTGATCAAATTCGAACTGTTAGTGGCCAAACAACTGTAATTACTCACCTCACGGCCACTTCATTCACTCCAGGCTTGCAATCCTCAGTATTTTCTATTTTCAATACTTCTATAGGCTCTCCATAGCTCTCGTACATCAAACTTTTCGCAGAATTCACTCTGGACGCACTCATCCCTCGTTTCATGATCACGCAATTTCCCCAGTGAGTTCTTGACGTCGTCAGGACCAATTTGGCTACTCTCAGGACCATTTCTAGTTTAATTTGCGTAGAAATAATTGCTAATCGACTATTGTTCTGTGAACCGACGGAGCCGACCGGTTTTTAAGGTTATGCGATGCATACGACGAGATCAGCTGATCTGAGCGGTGTCATCCGGGATGACTTTCCAAAAACATCGATGGGAGGAAAATAAAATTCTCGGGAGACATGTGTAGTTTTGCTGCAATTGTCAGTGTTGCAAGTGATTTTTTACGCTTCTTTGGATTGTTTGGTTAGTGAATTAGATGAAATTGACGAATTCTGCTGGTGATTTTGCAATTTTGCGGCGAAGATTTTGGTTGGCAACGGCCGATGGTGAGTTGGAGCTTTCCATGCATTTTTCTAATTGAAAATTAGTAATTTTTAAGATTTAATATTTTTGACCGAAAATTATGAGGTTTTGTAATGTAAGGGGCTGTTTCCAGCACATGTGGGGCCATTGCGCAATGTTGAGTCATTTTCCAGACGTGTTTTCACGCAAAAATTGCTAACTAGCAGTGAACAATTGTATTTTGTTTAGAAAATTTCAACCAAAAACGGTTTTTTTAGTAGGAAAACGTGTGATTTTAGGGATTCATTGTCTACTAGGTAATTACCGTTGTAACCAGTGGGTCTAAGAAAATCTCAACGAATTTAATTTATAGAAAACTCAATTACGTCCAAAAAAATGTTCTATGCCATTTTCTTTTAGGCCATTAATTCTTTAATTTCTTTTTATTTCTTTCAATAAATTTTGTTTTTTTTCGTTAACTCATTGACGTCTAGTTTTGAGTGAAAAAGTCACAAAATATTTTTTGATGTAAATTAAATTCTCTATAAAATATCATTTACAACACTTTCTCCCAAATTCTGACATTCTCAAAATATGAGGACGGATCTATCTGAACATTTTTCATTTCAGTGAAATAATTTCCGAATTTTATTTGAAAATGGAGCTGAGCTTTTGCCCACCGAACGTGACATTCGACCAGATATGGGTGGACCACGGCATCTCCAAGTGCTTTATAGACACCTTGAGTGCAAGTGTCATAGCCTCTTACATTTTAATATGTGGCTCGGTCCAACTTTGGATGTACAAAAGATGGGGAAATTCGATGAGCGTCACTCGATTCCCCAGAAGCAAACTTTACAATCTGCAGAAGTTCTTTCTGTACTTTGTACCTCTCCTCAGCGTAGTGAGAATTATCCTCCAGGCGACCGTTCTAGATGACAAAACTGTCTATGGATATATGGTAAAATACAAAAAAATCAAGCAATTTTTCCTTAAAAACAAACTAAAAAATGACGTGAATAATCATTTCCACAGATCCAGTAGGAATTCGCAAATTACCAAAAACATATGTTATTAAACAGGATTTTCTATCATTCGTCTGTCAGTCTCGACATTGAAGACAATTCCAAGACTCAAAAAAATTTATTTTCATTTCTAGTCCTGTTGAAAAAAATCCTGCCCGAAAAACTTGAAGAATTTTTTGAAAAGCCCAAAGCCAAAAAAGTGTTCTTTTTCAGATACTCACGACAATCCTGACGACAATTGTATATCCTTACTCGGTGTACATTCTAATGGTGGAACGCCATAAACTCCTCCCGAGTATTCCACCGCGAGGTCATGGCATCGTTCTCCTCGGGTTCTGGACCCTCGCTTTCATCGGGGAGAATCTCGTCTTCATTAATATTGGAAAGACCGAGTGGTGGTTCCATCTCAACACGTGAGCCTCACCAAACTATTAAACAATTACACTTAACTATTCCTTCACTTTCAAGTACTTAAGTATTATTTTATCAGTGACATCAAAATCTTACAAAATTGTAAACAGTCGTTAAAAAAAGATAAATAATTGCTTTGTCAAATAGTATTTTCCTGAGCTCAGTCTCACTGACGAATTCCCCATCTCAAAATAATCCAATTGGGCACTTACTTATAAATAAATGTTTCAGGTTGAGCGATCAAATCGAGATGGCACTATTTGTCCTGAGGTACGTGAGTAATCTCATGATTTTTGCTCTTGGTCTGAGAGCACCTGGAATTATCGGCAGCTCTGATATCAATTACGACTCGTTGAACAATCATATGGGATCAAGATCAGCTTATTATCAAGATGTGAGTATCTAAGAATTTCATAATGTTAAAACGAAATCATTTTCAAGTTTTCTCATTGAATGAAATTTTTTTTTCTGAAAATTACGTTGAAAAAATTCTTTGTCCAATTTTGCATCAATAAAATCCCATATTTTTGGTGACTTTTTTGGGGAAATTAATCAATTGATTAATGGGTTCATCTGTTGATAGAGACCTGAAGACACTTCCTCAACATGGAGAAATGCCTGGCACAAGATAGAAACTCTGTCGCCTTTCCTGTGGCCGAAAAAAGACTGTCTTCTTCAATTCAGAGTTTTGTTCTGTTTTGGTCTCTTGATAGCCGGTCGTGTTATCAATGTATATGTCCCGATCTATAATAAGAAAATTGTGGACAGCATGACTGCAGATATTCTAAAATTCAGGTTTAATTCCAGATTTTTTTAAATGAATAAACAAATTGAGTTCGTGATTTTTTACCTAAATAATCAGCTTTTAACTCCTAAACTTTTATTTCAGATGGGACTTGATCCTGATTTACGTGGCTTTGAAATTTTTACAAGGAGGCGGTACAGGTGGTATGGGAGTATTGAACAATTTGAGATCATTTTTGTGGATCAGAGTGCAACAATTTACAACTCGTGAAGTTGAAGTGGAATTGTTCAGGTGAGAAACAAGCGAGAAAAATTTATCAAAAAATTAGAGATCGAGAGACGGATCCATTTTTCTATTTCAAATGAATACGAATACTTACTCTATTTTCTTTTTCTTTCGATTAATAGAATTAACCAAAAAGTTTATCTGGAAGAATTGATACACGAGTCTCAATAGACAAGTTGTACGGCTTTGTATAATAAAGAAAGTAGTGTTGCTTAAAAATTGCAGGGGGCCTAAGTACTTGATAAGGCTCATAAGGCTTAGCGAAGTGACCAGGGGACGGAGTTCCCTCCTATAGAAATGAAATTATATTGATTTTTGAAATATAAAAAAAAACATTTGTGCTCCCCAGACATTTGCACAGCCTGAGTCTGCGCTGGCACTTAGGCCGAAAAACCGGTGAAGTTCTGAGGATAATGGATCGTGGGACAGACTCCATTAACAATCTTCTCAACTACATCCTCTTCTCGATAGTCCCGACGATCGTCGACATTCTCGTAGCCGTTATCTTCTTCGTGTCGGCCTTCAACAAATGGTTTGGCTTGATCGTCCTGAGCACAATGATCCTCTACATCATTGCAACGGTACTCGTCACCGAGTGGAGGACCAAATTCCAGAGGCGGATGAATCTGGCGGACAACGCGAGAAATGCCAAAAGTGTCGACAGTCTCCTGAATTTTGAGACTGTCAAGTATTACGGCGCCGAGTCCTACGAGGTCGAGAACTACAGAAAAGCCGTTCTCCATTATCAGACGGAGGAGTGGAACTCAGTGGTCACCTTGAACATTCTGAATACCATTCAGAATATCATAATCTGCGCTGGATTGCTCGGGGGATCTATGCTCTGTCTCCACGAAATTGTCTACGAGAAGACTCTTACTGTTGGGGATTACGTTCTCTTTGCCAGTTATATCATTCAACTTTACGTTCCCTTGAACTTCTTTGGGACTTATTACAGGTGGGTCAAACATTTTTTTTTCATTTTACGAATGTCAAAATGTAGAAAATATTTTTTATTTTAACGTTAAATGACAGAAGTTGACTTTATAAGACACATTTTGGTAGAATTTGCTCCAAATACTTTTCAAGTAGTAATAATATTTTGACAAATGTTAAATTCATGTCTGTCAACTCGATTTTGACGATAATTCAAATCAATAAAACCTGTCAGTACAACTAAACGATCAAAAGCACGCCAAAAATTTCTGACTGAATGTATCCCCGATGAGAGGAATTATTAGACAGAAAAAACGAAAATTAGCCGGACCAAAAATCCTAGCCAAATATTTGTAACGAATTAAAAATAACAAAATGATCTGAACATTTCAGAGCGATTCAGAAAAATTTTGTAGACATGGAGAATATGTTCGACCTTCTCCGTGAAGAGCAAGAGGTGATAGACCCTCCAGGAGCAGGTCCTCTGATAGTGCAACGAGGACAAGTGGAATTTTCCAACGTTTCCTTCGGTTACGTTCCTGAAAAGATCGTCCTGAAGAATGTGAGCTTCACAGTTCCAGCCGGCAAGACTGTAGCTTTTGTGGGTCCATCGGGGGCTGGTAAGTCCACTATCATGAGACTTCTGTTCAGGTTCTACGACGTTGATCAGGGAGAAATATCCATCGATGGACAGAATGTCAAAACTGTCAAGCAAGAATCATTGAGAAATGCCATTGGCGTCGTCCCTCAGGACACAGTTCTCTTTAATAATACTATTATATACAACATTTGGTATGGAAAATTTGATGCCCCAATGGCGGACGTCATAGCTGCCTCTAAATCAGCTGATATTCACGATAAAATACTCACATTTCCGCAGGAATATGAGACAGAGGTGAGTAGTATTTTTATTATTAATCATTTTGAGGTTTATTCAACTACAAATTAAATCCAATTGACGGCATATCATACACTTAATGTCATCTGAAATGAGTTCTCGAAAGAGAGTCGTTTTTATGAAAAGATGTTCAGGCAATAGATTCCTGACTTACATAAAGATAACAACCGTTGAATGCCTTAAATGAGCCCTTGAATGAACACTAGAACATGCAGTCGATGGGCTTTTGACCGAAAATCGGTGTCCATTTCAGCCGATTCTTTCGCTATATGGAGAAAAGAAGGGTCGAAAATCTCAAACGGGCATCAAAATGAACAAAAAATCAAAATTTTCAAAAAATGCGAAGTCGCTCGCATTCAAAAATCCCAAATAATCACCGGTTGCAGGCCTGCATCTCGCATTTTTAAAGACTTATTAAAATTAGTCCTGATCATTAAACCTCAAATTCACAGCACTCCATTTCCACAAAATGAAGACAATCTTCAAGCGATTGCTCACCCCTCAAAAATATTTCTCACTCTTCAGGTGGGCGAGAGAGGCCTGCGTCTGAGCGGTGGAGAGAAGCAACGAGTGGCGATAGCCAGAACTATGCTTAAGGCTCCCAAAATCGTTCTCTTGGATGAGGCGACGAGTGCATTGGACACTCAGACCGAGCGTAATATTCAGGCGGCATTAAACCGAATTTGTGCAAACAGAACAACCATCATAATTGCCCACAGACTCTCCACAATAATCCACGCCGATGAGATTTTCGTGTTGAAGGAGGGAGAGATCGTGGAGAGGGGTAAGCACGAGGAATTGATCTCCTTCGGAGGAATCTACCACGATATGTGGCAGGCACAGCTCCGGGCGGACTCGGAGACATCGCAATTACCACGAGAAAACGGAGTCGAGGAAGTAGAACGCGGACGGATGACAGAGACCAGTGGCCATCCATAGGGAATAGGGAAATTAAAGACTTCGGTTTTTCTGAGGAAAACTTTGATCAATTTGTCTTGATCTACTTTTATATTTCAAATCTATTTTTACCAGGTGTGTAGGGAGTGCAGAGGCTCACAATTGATTGGAATTAGTTCGTATGTTACGAATGATGTTCTCGTTATTATTATTTTTAGAGAAAATGTCTCCCAATGATTGGAATATTATGCGGCTGGAATTTCTTAACTCTTCCAGAGTTTAAGGATTGAGGGGAATACATAGTTGTAAGTTTAGATCGTATATTTATTCAGTTGAAAATAGTTTAATGTTTTTTGAGAGTTCAAGTAATGGGCGAATAAATCTATATTTCTTGGATATGTTTAAATGTCGATTGTATTCTCATTGAACATGTCCTCGTAATTTTCGTCCGCATTCTGCTGATTTAGTAACCAATCCTCGTCGTAAATCAATCGATCGGCCATAGTCGAGGGTTGGAAGATAGTGATTAGGCTGATTAATCCGAAAATGATCCAGTATGTGATCTACGAGAATAATAATTATTGATTGCGACATAGAAATTACGTATTCATTAATTGTTCATAAAAATTTTGGTCTTTATTTTGATGTTTTTTACTTTTATTCCTGTGGAAATCAACGAATGAGCTTTACTTGTTCGTACAACTAATGCCAGCTCCATAATTTTTCATTTCCTACTAGCGAATATATCAATTCTGAGGAATTTTGACATTTTATTAATTTTGTAATTCTCGGAAAACAAGTGATGAATAATCCTGTGATGGCGGAAAAGAAATGGAATTCGATGGAGTCAATTTTTTTTCAGGCTAGAAGCTCTCGACCCCAATGCTCATTCCAAAATGTCTCGAAATTATCATAGAAGACCTGAAATTTCTCGGTATCGTCACTCTCGGCCTCCGAATATTCATCAACGAAAAGTGGATCTATCGAGAGCTTCAAAGAATTCCCGGAGGATTCTGTGTACTTCCGTGCGCTCGTTACGGTCGCATTTTTTGTCACTAGAATGCAATTTTCAATTCGCAATTCTCGGATGTTCTCGGCAGAATTGAAAAAATTCCGCAATCCTTGGTCAGTTATGGAGATGCAGGCGCGGCAGAATAGGCCCTTGAGGCGTGTCATCTCGCTCAAATGCAAATCGGTGAAGTCCCTCGACTGCATCACGAGGACTTGAAGCTTTGGTAGGCGTTGAATGGAAGTTAATGAGGCATGATTGAGCCTCATCGACACTGAAGAAATAAAAAAATCCGATGTTGAAAACAAGAGCTATTATCCGGTGAAAACTTTGGACCGTAAATTCTCCTGAAACATTTACAAATCTTACCGATAGTCAAATATTTCAAATTGTTGTTGCTCCTCAACAGTCTCTCTACACCGAACTCCGTTATATTACATTTTATTAACGTCAATTCCTCTAAATTTTCAACATAATGAAGTTGACGGTCTGTGAGACTTATCCACTGAAGACTGAGGACTCGTAAATTCGAAAACTTCGAGAGCATCTAAAAATCACCGAAAAAATTGTTTTTACCGACTTCATTAAATCGTTGCATTATAATTATTACAAATTTTTAAATCATTTTGTTACGTCCCCACATTTTGTTGTTTTTTTTTCTTAACTCGTGTATATCCAGAAATTAGTATATTATATACGTCGGTCAGTAAAAAAAAATGGATCAGGTCACATGAAATTATTGGCGGCGGTGAAGCCGAGGTTGACAAACATGTGATCTGAGTCTTCTTTTTCTTGGCCAAGGTGTGTATACTATTTTTCTCCTCGACGCAGCCGGAAAACCACGACTTGCTCTTCCGCAGCGGCTCGGAAGTGGCTCTTCGCGG
>JAPYZM010000768.1:22-40075 GCA_030522845.1 Psyttalia concolor
AAAGAACGTTTTCTTAACTGAATTATATCCAGCAAAGCACTTTTGCCAGTACCATCTCAATTTAGAACATCGACGACTTATCGACAAATCCCTGACCGATCGCTCAATTGAGAAATCGACTTATCGATTTACTTGATCGAGTACTGGTCGATCACCGGTCAATGGATGAGGCTAGGCACCCATTGATCGAATCGCGATCGACTGGCCATCGACTACAGATTAAGCGACGATTCACCAGCCATTGACCGAGTGAATAATTCGATACACCGTCGATTCACTCTCGAGCGATTTACTGAGGGGGTAAATTCATTCTCCCTAGAAAATACTATAAAAATACCTTAAAAATAAAAATATTTGAGAAAGCATTTAAATAAAAGCGATAGCAGGTAAACTCCTGTTAAGCAAAAAATATATAATGAGGTACAATTTAGGACGTGCTCCCCTAAATTAAAACTCAATCTGTCCCTACCCAGATGTCTTCTTACGTAATACAACAATTGTTTACGTTTCGACATTCAGTGGGAATATAGAACGCTCCTCAATATAATACAAAATATCTCAATTCAACGCTCAATACCAGTTCCAAGACTCAATGAAAATTAAAAACTTACAACAATTGACGGAATGAAATGTGGTGAGGCGAAGCGAAGCTCGATTTCCTCCAGCTTATCGGGTAGAAATTTTGTGAAGCTCATGTTGAAATCTGTTAAGCCGTTGCAATCGAAATTAAGTGACCGTAAATTTTTATTTCTCTGGAGTATTTTGTTAATGCAAATCAGCATATCGTTCACATCGTCATAAATGAAGACGCATTTCAGTCTTCTGAGGTTTGCGCAGTGTTTCTTGACTTCCCTAAGGTAGTCGTGGCCCCTCGATTTTTCGAATTGCATCCTCAGGTTCGCCAAGTGTCCGGCCCGGGAGAGGATAACCCTCCAGGTCTCGAATTCCCAATCCCTCGAGTCGATTCTTGTGACTGTTGACCAACAGCAACGGCTGTTGTCCCTCCAGCGTTTGCACACTAGGTCGAGGGTGAATTTATCTCTGATCGAGGTGACGCGATCGAAGATTTCACGCAAACATGTGTCCGGAAGAATTTTCATGGACGAATTGTCCATTTTTTTTTCTTGAGTTCCTCGCACTTGTTGCAAGCAACACTCAGTCCGCCTCGTTACTTATGCTCAGGAGGGGCTATTATTAGCAGGTGGTGGGGAGATTCTGATTCATTGACAAGGGGAAGAAATCTAGTTTTGATTACTGCAATAAAGAAATGTCTTCCGTCCTCGATTTTTTGATAATAATAGAAAAAAGAAGAATATAAGAGGAGAGTGGCTGAGGCACTTGAGGAACACGATGAAAAAAAAATTGAGGATGAATTTGTAAAGAAATGCAATTGACAGATTCTATTTAAAATTGACACGATTTTTTTTTATTTTTCAATTTAAGGGGGAAATTGAAGAATATCGTAGTTCGTCGGACAAATTTTGTCGTAATCTTGTCCCATTATGTTTCCAAAAAGTGTCATGAGAATAAAAAAGTATGTCAAATAATGGTATGATAAATCCGCTGATGCCCCAGTTTGACAGATTCTGACATTTTTTTTGTGAAAAAAATTCATCCAAGTTCCCCTATTGTCATATTGAAAATGCGTTTCGGCGTCGGGAATCCGATTTGTCAAGAACGAAAGATTTCAATTTTAAGAATCCGTCAGTGATGAGCTCTAACTCGGTTCATTCGTATATTAATCATCAACATTTTCACACAGAAGAATTATGCAATTTTTATTGACAAAATAAATTACTCTCCATTTTAAAATCAATCTTAATCAGTATTCGATGAATGAGTTATGTGTTTGCTTACAATTAATGAAGTTTTTACATTTGTAATTCATGGGACACTATTTGGAACGCATGATTTATCGAAAAATGTGAATGTCAGTCGATTTCAGGAGATTCTCGATGGCTCCTGCCGAGGAATGAAGACCCAACCGTCATTGCCAGGGACTGCTGGATTTCCTGAACCTGTGGAGGGCGTTGGAGTAGGCCTACCCTGACCCTTCATCAACTCCAACTGTCTCTTCAAGTTTCTGTACAGCTTTACCAACGACTCCTAGAACATTGTTTGATTTCACACAAAGAAAATCAGGGTAAATACAGTTTTCGGACCTTTTTTAACGAAAAAGGTCAATAGAAACTTATTCCATTGGCTTTTCCATTTTCCGTAGAATTTATTGAAGATTATGGACTTTATTAGATTAGATTTATCAGATTAGTTTAGATTTAAATCTTCTTAGCTTTAATTAATTCTTTTTTTTATAATAATCTCCTTGTCTTAATTAATGCTTTACCTTCTCGTCCTCGAGTTTTCTGAGCTCCTGCTGATCCTTCAGAGCATCGGGGCTCAAATTCTTGAGCATGTCGCTTCTGTACTGTCCCACGAGAGCTATTTCAGTCTGAATTTTGAGATACTCTTGTGCCAGGAGCTTGTGCTCTTCAAAGATCTCCTTTGATATTGGACAACTGTTGTCTGGCGTTAGGGGTCGTAACTCCGTATCCAGAACTCTGTACACATCTTCCAGGTCATCGGCACTTGTACTGCTCTCTGTTATGGGCGCAGTCAAGAAAACAATTAATTTCAATGTCAATAATTGAAAAAACATTTTTCATCAGAATTCATGTATGGAAAATTTCACAATTTGTGTATAATACTTCTCGATGTTTGACTATTTATCTCGTCATGGAATATCCTAGAGGGGAATCTCTCCAATAGTCATTTGATTTTTAACAACTATAAAATAAGTCACAGGTCTAATTTTAATTTATCAATTACGGAAATTTGAGAATAGTCTTTTGAGAGGTCTAGACGAGCTCTTCCCATTTCCGGGAACATCTCGGTGAACGTTAGGTTCAGAGAGAAAAGGGCTCCTAATTATTTCCAATAAAAAATATTAACACTTTTTGCTAACAATTGAGAAAACAAATCACTCGATTGTGAGAATGTAGAAAAAAAACATTTTTTGCCAGAGATTTAATTCCGTGATTTCCCACAGAAAAATTGTAAGATCGAGATAACTAACTCAATAGTAGCCAGAATTTCTCCAAATACTCGGTGTCTCCTGATGAGTATCTACTGACACTGGCCTCCCTCCTCTGAATCACTGTTCGGGTATTGTAGTGCGACATAATTCAGTTTTTCCAATCACTCGCATCCATTTTCATTCAAAAACCCATCATTACTTCTACTCCGTCAGTCTCAATAATTAGTCATCACTTTAATCTCCCCTTCAAGAAGTCATTTTTTGATCTTAACAAAAAAAAAATGAAAGCCAAAATTTTCTGCATTAATAATCAATTATCTCAGATACAGCGCCAAAAATGTAGACGTGATTCTCCTAGAAAAATTCTAAGAAAAAAATTTTCGACGTTTTTTCACGTTTTTTTTTTGTACGAAATGAAAATCGTTGGAGTAATTGCGATGTGAAAATGACTCCCGCACGAGCACTATTCGACTCTCGTCTTAAACACAACAAACCCACAGCTATAACTGGGAGGCTGACTCAGCCACACCTGCTGTCGAGAGGCAAAATCTCCCCCCTCCAATCCCCGGAAAATTCGCGGTACCAACGGGAGATGATTCGGTAATAATAAAAGTTCAACTCCAATGAGGAATTTATTTTCCTCGATTTATCGAATTCAACTGTTCAAATTGGCTATGAAAATAAAAAACTAGATATATACTAGCAGATATCTCGCTATGAGTTTTACAAAAAAAAGTGAGGACACTTTTTTTGTAGGCAATTAGATCTCCTGTCGAAAATCGTATTACATATTTTCTCATAAGTCTTGTCACTTCCGAGATAATGCAGTACATAGAAGGGTATTGAAATAATGAGGTCTGAATGAGCTTTCTCCGGTTTTCTTCAAGTACCTCAGAAACCCCTGGGTCTCGACAAAATTTTGATAAAGCTATTTGTAGAGAAATAAATTCCCGCAAAAGAGTTTTTAATACATTTTCTCGTTCATGAAAATAATTCTCGATTTTATTCATTTTGTCTCAGAGTCCCGAATCAATACCACCAACAAATAAGATTATATTCGTTCTCTCCTGTTGACAAATTGAAACGATGACTCTCGGGACCTCTGGCATCGTCGTCTGGCTGGGATTGTCCGAGTTTTGCTCGTGAGTCAGAGTTTCAAATCGCAGAGGGTTTTTTCTCTAGTACTCAAAATAAATTTTACTCCACACGAAGACCATTGGGAGGGGAATTACAGCCTTCCGTTGCGTCGATCACGTAAGCTCAAGGAATATACATGGCGCAGTGTTGATAATAGCGAGATTAATAATGCTCCGTAATGTTTAACACAAAAAAATTATTTGTCGACATATTTAATTGTTTTCATCTCAATTTCAGAGGAAAAAAAAAATAACTCTGTAACTACGATTATTATTTTTACTTCGTAGAAAGAGCTATTATTATTCTTTAATTATTTATTAGTTGGTGTTTCCTTTGCCTTCTTAATTAATTTGTGTCGGTGGAAGAAAAAATAGGGTATTCTATTTACTCACCAGGTATTTTATCATGATTTTTCTTAGCCTTGAGTCCCATTTTATCCAGTCCTGCCATATTCTGGAGTTCCCAGGATGAGTCGGTCGCCGTTTGAAGCTCCCAAGACTCCTGGAATGAAAAAATAAAAGATCATAGAACGTGAGAAAGTCTAGGAGGTTCTAAGAGCTATCTATGGGGCCCATAAATACATACTTAAAAAAAATCTGTCAATTAAAAAATAGCATTAACTGCTCATACTATGTACAAATCAATGATTAATTAGCGTAAATAATTAATTACTGAGTCGCAATCGATGTGAAGAGGTCTGAAGGCCTGTCCCTCCATTCGGGAGAGTCCCCCGGATTTGGCTGGAGCCACTGGTGGTTTTTCTGTCACTCGATTCATCTCCTTATTTACAATGATGTTTGGTGTCATGTGAAAATTAGAACTGTCATTCTCACATTTTTCCGATTTGCTATTTAATTTTTCCTCGATAGTCTTATGGATATTTTCATCTCCAGGGACATTTGTGCCCCTGTCCAATTGACTTGATTCGTTCCACGTCATATCTATCGTGTCGTCTTCGTTGGACATATCCTCTTCAAATTCTTCACTTGTGCCTGGACAAAAATATTAAGAATTTATGATAAATTGATTGATTTTTCTTTCGGGAGGTACTGAAGACAATTACTTCGGATGTACTCCACGGGCTCTAGCTCTCCACTGAAGAATTCTGATAAGTGGGTCATTACTGTCACAATTTCCTCCATCCCAGGACGTCCCTCAGGGTTTTTTTGCCAACACCTGGTCATCAAGACTTACAATTAGTCTTCCTCTTGTCTCATTTTACAAATAAATTGTCAATTAATTTCCTCTATAAAAATTGGAGCATTTACAGGTTTAACAAAGAAATGAGAATCACAAATAATAATAAAGAAAGGAATTTAATGAACAATTAGAGAAAGGAAGATTACGGATTTATTTAATCCAAAAAAAAGAAGGACCTGGCAATTAAATCCTCAATGGGTTTCGGACAGCCCTCGATGAGCGGTGGCCTCTGTCCAATGTGTACAGCCCACATGATCCTGTAGGCAGATCCACCGATGTCATCAAAAGGTTTTCTCCTGGTCAATACTTCCCAGAGGATGACTCCCCAACTGAAGATATCACATTTTTCTGTGTATTTGGAGCCCTCGAACACTTCTGGAGCCATCCAAGCTGCTGAGCCCTTATTGTTAGTCATGTAGGTATTCAGATCGCAGGCAGTACCGAAGTCACAGATTTTCAATGTCCTCCCTCCCAGAATTAGTAATAAATTCGGAGGCTTCAGGTCCCTGGCGAATTTAATAAACTGAATCAATTGATTAATTCAGATTTTACAGTTGGATAATTTTTTTTTTTGGGGGAGGCGAGAGTAGACTGGTGAAAAATTGAAAATTCGGGAAGTTCTGGGACGAGTAGGCAACCCAGACCATATTTCAACTATTTTTTTTCGCCAGATTTGGAAATTAGGAGGTTTATTTGGCTGTTTAATTTTTTAATTGTTACCTGTGAATTAATGGCTTTGGCTTCATACTGTGGAGGTACTGAACTCCTTTCGCACATTGAAGTGCCCAACTCATAGCATGACCAGCGGTGTAATGAGGCTTCGGTTCACAATGTAAAACTGCAATGAAGAATGACAAATTAAGAAATAAATTAATGAAACTAAAGAAGAGTCGTCAATTTCAAGTGCGTAAGTAGTTTTGAGAAGTATGTTAAGGATATCTTAGTTCCTGAAATATTCCCGAAACATTCGGAAAGTTCATCTGAAAGTGGTCAATTGGCAGTTTTCATGACTAATAATTTGTATTTTCGGATGGAGAGAGAGTTAATTATTGAAAATCAAAGAACCATTGTAGAGGGATCCTCCTTCGGCATATTCCATGACTAGACAAACAGGATCTGTCGTGCAGGCTCCATAAAGCCTCACGATATTAGGATGTGAGACCCTCGACAATTGTCGCACTTCAACAGCAAATGCTCTCCTCTCGCCTTCTGTATTTATATGTTTCACAGCTACATATCTTCCTCGCCATTTGGCTTTGTACACTACCCCAAAGGACCCTTTACCAACAACCTAAACAAATAAACAAGATTGAAGGCAATCATTAAACCAGAATTCCACAAAATGTAGTTCGCCAAATTGTGACATGTTACAGAGTCAATACATCTTCATTTATCTCAAAGACGAACGGGTTTATGCATAAAGGTCATAAAATAGTTTATCCGTCTTATAAAATTCTTCACAGAAAATGTTTATTGACATTTTCTCGTAAATTCAACATTTCCCGAGATAATCGCGAAAATATGCCGTAAATTTAGGGGGGAATTAAAGAATGGAAATTAATTGAATTTCTAAAGTGAAATTCTTTACTTTGCTTTGAAATAAATCTTACTAATGAAGGTTTTACAATCAACCTGTGGTGGAAAATTTCACGAGAAAGAATAATAAATCTCGAGAAGAACGAGATTCTAACCTCTTCCGTTTGTATCTCTCTGAAATTGATCTCCTCCACGAATTGTTGTGACTTCTGTCTCATCAACAATTGATTCTGCTCCTTCAACACTTTTGACATTTCCGGACCTCCAATGGCATCTGTCAATGGCTCCTGATGTCTCTCATCATCGATTATCCCCTCCTCTCTTGCCATAACACTAATTTCACTCGACATAATCCAAACGATTTCAATTAATCTCTCAGCACTTTTCACTTTACCCAAATATTCATTTCACGTCACATCATTAAATCATCATCCATCACATTTATTTATTTTCTCACTCTACCTTTTCGTCGTAAAATCCGTCTCAACACAGGCAAAATATATACAGCAGGCAACAATGAAGAGGTTAACTTAATTTCAATTTTCCGGGATAAAATATCAAATTTTGGGAGGTTACACAGATTTATTGAACTAGGTTAATTAGTATTAGCGTTCAAGATCGAGAGGAAATAATTTATTCGTGATTTTTTTTGTGCATCCATGATTATTTTTAGCTTTTTTGTGGGGAATGTCAAAAGCTACGAAAAATGTCTGCCGCCATTTTTCATTTAAATTCTGCGCATATTGATTGTAATTGTATAGGCAGTGAATGGACATTTAATGATATATCACACTGCAAAAATATAATTTTGCCTATCAAATATTTTTTGGACAACCTAATAATGACAGAAATTCATCCACAAAATCTGGCTTGCTACTTTTGTTGTCTAAAGCATATTTGATTCGCAGAATTGTTTTTTTTTCGCAATGTTATAAAATGTTGTAAATAATGCGATAACTATGGTAAATAATGTGAGGATTGTGGGAGAACTTTCTGCAGAAAGGGCCCGGCTCTCACCTCCCATGTTCTTCGGAAACCCCTTCGAGGGAGTAAAATAAAATTTCTTAAAAATTCTGTACAATTTATTTAGGAATAAAACATAATCTCTTCAATAGACAACTTAAACGTGGTAAACACATCACCATCTCTATACAGTGGAACATTCATTATTTTTCGTGTTGAGAAAAATTAAAAACGAAGTGGGTTAATACTTTTTCATTCGTGCATTATCTTTTTTTTCCTTGTGGAGTAATTACTCATAAACTAGTGAGTCCTCATGCTCGTTGTCTAGGCTAAAACTAGTTGTACACGTGGCTCAGTAAAATAAAAAAAAAACTATTTATTCAGATTTTTTTTCCTGAGACACGTGAAATTTTATGGACGTTCCGAGCCCACTACACTCGACTTTATGGCATTTGTCGTTATTTTCACATTTTTGGAAACACAATTTGTCTAAAAAATGAGATATCTGGCTTTCGATTTTCTCATTGGAAATTATCGTAAGAGAATTCAATTATTATTAGAGCATTGCATCGATTGCATGGATTACGCCGTTGGTCGCTGGAATGTTGTGGGTCAATATCTGGGCTTCGTTCACTTTAACTCTTCCTGAAACAGAAATTAATTTACTCAATTAATTTAAATAAAATTAAATCTTGAATCTTGAAAATTAGATGACAGATTCATTTTATAACTGATATCGCTGATATATTTATAGTGAATAGAACCTCAAGAAAAATTTGACGAAAAAATTCCGTAGATACATTAAATTCGTTACAGACAAATTGATAGAATTCCATGTTTTGTTGAAAAATAATCTAGAAAATTCTCTCAACTCAATTTTTTGTTACAAATTCTTTTGCAAAAATTGTTTTATTTAATGTGAAGAAAAGAAAAGAAAAGTAGACGGATAGAACATTTACAGAAAATCCAATAGAATTGTCTAGGGAATTCACTTGTCTATCGTCAGCCCTCGCAAGGAATCAGTAATTCCGATGGGAAACGAAACAATCGGTGCAATTTACCTCCATAATACCATCTCTAGACAAAATTATCGCTAATAACTTAGGAGCAGCAATTGTTTCTCAATAAGGGAAATAAATTTTTCCCTCGGAAATGTATTATTACCCGAACATTTGATCTGGGCAGCAGAAATTACTGCAATCATTCATCGATCGATTAATTATCCGGTGGGAATTATTAATTTCTCCCCGGAGGTACAGAAAATTCTCTCATTCCACTGTTACATCTTTCGATGAAAGCATCACTCGTGTGTTCATGGTGAAAATATTTGTTCATTTTGTGACAAATGGGTGGAGACAGTAATTTAAAGTTCCACTGGAATTTGGCTAATTATTGTTTGCGAATTCTCGCACTCTGCCCTTTACTGAGGGTTCAGACCCGCCAGGACAAAATTATTGATTATGCACATCTGATTATCGTGGGATTGGTGGCACTGGAGCAGGGAGTGAACATGACGATAACTTGTTATGTCAAATGTGAAAATTTTATCGCCGCAGCTGAGAGTATCGGACCTATGGTAACTCGTCGTCGAAACGTTGGATGTTTTTAACGGTGGATTATCTTGATATTCGGTGTGTTTAGCAGGAAATGTCATAAATACATTTTTGTGGATAATTTAATTGTCTACAAAAGGTTTAAATTAATTTTCTCTGTAGATCCACCCGCTGTCGAGATAATTTAGAAAGTATGGCGGGGAGTTCTCGTTTCGATGGGAAATCGAAACGAGAATCTCTGCAGAAAATATTCATGACATTTTTCTCAAATGTCACTTGTTGGGATGATCATTCGCTTCCAAGATGGACAGCAAAAACATTCCCTCAATGAATACTCGAGGACTTTTCTCACAACTAAGGTTTTTTACATTTTTAGATGGCGTTGTTCATAGCCTTCGGCAAAATCTGCATTTACAGATACCATAAACTTCCCCTGAAGAAGCTCTCGACGAGGCTTGAAGCCTGTCTGAACTGTCCGAATACCAACGAATATAATTTCTTAAGGATGTACATGAAGTTTGCAAATATCGCGTCTACGTCGGTTTTGGGATCGATATTGGTTTTGATCGTGGGGTACTTCAGCCTTCCGCTGGTGCTGGCCACTTATGAGCTTCCCTTTCTTGCTTACTACCCCTGGAATTGGGAGAATTCGACCCTGGGATATGCTACTTGCTATCTCCACGAAGTTATCGTGACTTTTGTTCTGGCTTGCAGCTGCTCAACCGAATTCACTTATGTCTGGTACATCTGCCATTGCTGCGCCACACTCAAAGTTATTCAGCATAAATTGAGAATTATTTCCGTTCGAAATTGTCAAAAAATATGTCAGCATGAGGTGGAGAGAGCATTCTCAGAAATTGTGGTACTTCACGCGAATGTTCTTGAGTACATAATTTTTTTTATTTTTTTGGGCTTTCGTTCTCTGGAAGAGGGAATTGTCTAGGAACAAATGCCATTGAAATGGGATTTTTTTTCCGATAGGAACTGTTTTAGTCGAAAATGTTACACAATACTATGTGAAGAATTTCAAAAGCGTCAAAAACGCTTCTATAAGATTTTTTCCTAGAATTAATAGTTGTCGAGATACTAACAGATTTCTCTGTTTCGAATTACTATCCAATTGTAAAATTGCAGTGATGTAATTTTGATAAACACCGCCTTCACTTATATCGTCCTGTTATTATTGATGGCGGCCATTATTGCCATTTGTTGCGCCGGCCTGACAATAATTAGTGTAAGTTCATGTAAATACATCTCCCCGAAAAAAAATTAACAAAAAAGACAATGGAAAAATGAAAATATAAAAATTTATAAACCATATTGCTTGTTCTAGAAAACTACTGAATCGACAATTATGCTTCTATTTTTGGTCCTCGCTCTTTATTACGCCCAGCAGCTACTGTTTTATTATCTTCCTGGCGATCTACTTGCACAACAAGTAAATTTTGTAGAACAAGAAAATCTGAAAAAGTCTCCTTTGTTTTTAAACACAAAAAATTGAGTACAAATTTTTCTATTAAAATACTTTCTCCAGAAATTTCTCGGTCAGGAATCTGTTTCATTGTTTAATTTTTTTAAATTTCTCGGTCAGGAATCTGTTTCATTGTTTAATTTTTTTTATCCAAAGGATGAAAATTGAACGGCCAAGAATTTACAAAAAAAGTATATATAATTCAATAGAATAAATTATCTACGAATTTGTCAGGATTTTTTAGTAACTCTCGTTTAATTCTTCTTGATTTCCACTGACAGACATTGGCAGTGGGAAAGGTGGCCTATGCCACTGGTTGGGAAACCCTAGATATCAAACATCAGAAGACAATAGACAATAGGACTCATTTTATTTAGGAGCAATTCCCCTCCTCGACTATTGGTTGGAAATGTAATTCCTCTTTTGATGGAAAATTATATATCGGTAAGGCATTCCAAAGTTTACAAAATCTAGACATAGAAATGTAAAAAAACCATGAATTTATAGAAAATCTATAGATTTATTAATTTTTTTAAATTTCAAATTTGTGAAAATTGAATGAATCTACAGATAAATTTTCAATTATTATTTAATTGTTCAAGTTTTATTGTGGAATTTTTAGTTTTTGGTAACAACCGCGTCATACTTCACCTCGATTCGAGCCGTGACAGATAATACTTAGACAACGCCCCTGAAGATTTGATTTCCCTATTTTTCATTATTTGTTAGTACTATAGCGAAGAATAATACTAGTGGAAAATTGGTAGAGACTGTAAGAACAGCCGAAATACATTGTATATGAAAGGTCTCTGCGATAATTCAATTTCATTGAACCTCAATGGAAAATTATCTAAAAAACAAGAGGGTCTACAAGAAAAAGCGACAAAAATATTTTTGCGGAGGCTTAAATTTTCGGCAAAAAAGTCTAATGGTATTATAATATTATTTCCCGCCAGCACCAGTAGTTTTCCAGAATCGGATAATTAATAAAGCAAAAGTTGTGAACCCTGAACAAAGCCAATTCTTGATTATCTCAGGAATAAAAAATTTTACGAAAAAATGTGCCAAAAGCATTTTTGTATAGGATTAAATTCTCCATAAAAAATATTTATTCACATTTTCTCCTAAAACCAGTGGTTTTTAAGATAATCGCATAATTACCATCACCAAAAACCATCAACATCGAAAAATCGATCAATGAGTGGATGATGACAGGTGAGAGGAGCTCAAATAAGAGATGATCTTTTTACTGGGTCAAGAGGGTCATCGTGGCTATCACCAAACTCATTCTACAACATCAACGAAATTTCCAGCCCACGTTCCTCTCACTTTCGCGTTAATTGTCGAAAGTCCAGAGAATTAAATTCACTGGTAATGAAAAATCAATTACTGACCTCCATTTTTTTGAATTCTCAGCGTAAACTGGGGCCGGAGTGTGTCCTTCTGATGATAAAACCTCATACCAGCTGTGTACATGGTGGTCGGTATTATGTGCCGTAAGATAATGTTTTTAGCAATTTCTGGTCCGTCACCCTCGGTCCACACTGCTCGCCCGGAATTTGATGCCGCCGTCGCGAATGCCGAATCCGTCGGGGCAAATATTGTAAATGTTTTCGTACCTGCCAACCAGACAATAAACGTGTTGCATTTGTGATAAAAATTTTTAATCATTTCCATTTTTTTTACGAGTCCAGTGGCACGACCTCATTCAAGCCCTAATAATAATCATTTTTCTTATTCCATTTAATTAATTAAATATAATACATTATTTAATTTTTTTAATGTTACCTAATTGTTGAGAATGGTAATAATTATTATTAGTATTATTAATTGAGTATCAGAGCGAGAAGCTGTTTGCAATAATGGTCAAAATTTTAGGGATCATGGATTATTTCCAAATGTTTAAATATCTCAATCATATTATATATAAATTATACAATTTTTTTTTTATTTGTCGATCGAATCTGCCAACTGGACTTTCAGGAATGTCAACACTTTCTCCCAAAATAAACATTAAAAAATATAAAAATAGTCTTTAATTAATAAAGAAAAAAATACGAATAAATAATTCTCACATCCTTTCTCATGATTAAATCTTCTCCCTCTGCTTTATATAACATGAATACACAGTAGGAAGGCACATATAATATCCCGGAAAGCCCAGCTGAATGAAATTCCGCCCTCGAGTCACGTTAATTCACAAGATTAAAAGGAAAATTGAGGGAATTTAATCCTTAAATGTCAGCCAAATACTCCAGATTCATTTGTTAAACCAAAAGGAATACAATTGTTATTCATTTTAGTGTATCTTTGAAATGTTTCAACTGTTCCACTTTCACTCTGATGCTCATCAGTTAAAATACGTTTTATAACACAATTTAATCTTTTTTTTTCTCCATTATTATTAGATTGCCACAGATTCTGCAACTAGGATTTGTTGCTCCACTTGTTAACAAAAGCCTGTAATTTATTTCGATGGTAGTATTATCATTTTTGTTCAGATAATTTGCGCTGAGGAAAAGAATTGTCACATTTATCGACATTTCTTCTGATGAAAAAATCATCAATGCGTGAGTTTTTCACTATTGACTGCGTCGATTTTTCAAATTTCTCGATATCGATTGATCACGAAACCAAAACCTCAGATATGTTTTACGCAGAGAATTAAATTCTCTGTACAAACGATTTTTTGCAGTTTTTATTGAATGAGTCGTGGCGGAGTTTTTTAAAAAAAATTGTGAAAAAAATCGTGGCGGAATTTTTTTTTTTAAATTGAAAAGTGTTTTTTCCAAATTCAGTAATTACCAGCAAGGCTATCCTCGAGACCGGATGCGTGCAGTATCCTCAAGAAAGTACTGAATCTCTGTTCACGATCGGCAGCAAGGGTCTGCGTTAAATCACCGACAGGAAGTGGAAACATAACACGGTCTACTGCATGAGCAATCCCCTGGGGTATCTCTATATCGCGTTTGTTTGGCGCTACTCTTGCTCCGTTTATCGTTGTCACCTGCTCGTCAAATCATTCAGAAAAATGTACAGTAATTGTTCCGTCCTTTTTGTCACTAGCTATTCTTTTTTAAGCGAATCATTACAAAATTAATTTGCTCATTCTCCATCCGTTAACACATCGGCCTTTTTAATTTTTCAAGCAATTATTTATTTGTTTTTTTTACGTTACCTTAACGTCATTCCACTCTTGATCATGCATATCATAAACATTCACTCTCAGCTGAGTTCCGGCAAGCGAAACTCCTGTCATTTCGTCTTGCAATGAGTCGATTCTGAAGGCGCCTGGGATTACGTGATGCAGTAATAGCTGAAAATAATTACTTTTTGTTGATTGAAAAATCAGAAAAAATTGCTCAATATCGGGAGTAGGACGAGAGGATTTCGTGGATTTTCTGAGATTTTTTCTCGTGTGAATTGTGCCGTCCGGGATTTATTATTCGTTAAATTAGGAAACAATTGAGAAATGGTTTTTAAGCAATAGCGAACGATTATCAGAAAATACGTGTGCAAATTATTGAAGTAGAGAAACAGAGACTAAGGTGTCAGCACACGTCCCAGAACTTTGTCCGGATCTTTGGGGATTCGAAGTATGTCATGTATGAATTAATTAGAGATTTTCTTTCCACTTACACCGCTTAACAATCTTGGATTCTCCTTGAATTTCTGTTCGGCCTTCTCGGGGCCTCCCAGTTGCACCAGGAGAGTCCTGAAGGCCTTGTCAGTTGGTACAAATATGGTGTAAGGACCTAGAAAAATACCATAAGGAAGAAGTCATTAAAAAAAACGGAGGATTTTTTTCCGATAAAATTCCTATTTTTAATGAACTATTCGACTATTCGACGTTCAGAGATTTTTTTACAATTTTTCTATCAGTATTTTTACGAAATAAAGAGCGATTAGATGGACTTTTTATCTGACGAGAGCAAAATCCTCAGGCTACGGCACATTTCCCACTCCCTTCTTATTTTCCCATAAAAAAAAATCACATGTGGATGAGAAATTGAACGAAATTTCGCAATGAAAAGGGGGAAAAAAATCTGAGAGAGCGCGTGAGAACGCGATTGGACGCGTTGCGATGTGAGTTAATGAGGATTCCAAGTGTCTTCCTTATTGAGAACAACCACACGAAGACATATTACTCACTTTCGCGATGGATCATACAAAAGTCATATCGTTACACTCTAATCGCGAATTTATTCTCCCCGGGTTCCTTCAGAATTGATTGGCTCGATTCGTTCTACTTCATTGAACGGATAATGGCGAAGCATTAAATTTTTACTCAATCCATTAATGTTCAAACGTTTTGTTTCAATTCGTTAGAATCTTAGTTTTCTTCAGTAAGAATTTCGTCGCGATACGGAAACGATTGTGGTTGTCCGGATAACAGAGACATTTCATTCGGTAGTTTATTGCCATTTGTCGGAGGAACTTCCTCCTCGGTTGTTGTGGAGATTGCGTGGAAAGGTAATTTTCATTGATGATTTGAGAGGCATGAAACGAAGATTAAGTGGATTTATAGAGCGGAAAAAATCTTAGATTAAGATAGAAAAATTTCTCAATTTTTCTTTCGCGCCGAGGGTAATATTTTTTTTATGTGAATTATTTAACTATTTATTTTTAACAAAACTACATTTGGTTGTCTTTTGAGGTAGAAGTTTCTGCTGAAAATGGCCGTTTCAAAGCTGCATTTTTCTTAGAATAGAATTTAAAACATCGGCATCATTGGAGTTGAGCGTCAATGTTAGAGAGGAAAAATTAATTAGCCACAAATGTAGATCGCGCAGAACAAAAAGACATGACAACACAAAGACTCACCAGTTTCATTGAGTACAGTGTCGAGTCCCGATTGTCTGAGATACTTGGCCATAGCAAAGAGTCCCTCCCTCCTGAGCAAGTTAGCAATAGTCTCAGACGGCAGAGGTTCAGGACCGGTGCCCATCTCAAATGATGACCCAGCATTGGTCCCAAAATCATTGAATATGAGATTCTCACTGGCCCCGGCATTATTGAGAGTCGACGCCTCAGTACTGGAAATAGCTCTAGGTATTGGTGAAACTGTCGAACCCAGTGGACTCGACGTAAAGTGAACGTACGACGAGGATTGTGGCGCGTACGAGGTCGTAAATACCGGCGGATGTGTTGTACTTATGATTTCGCTAACCGGCGCCATTGTTGGGATGAAGTGACTTCTCGGCGGTTGAATTGTCGTTGAGATTGATCTGTAGGCAGTTGATGGGGCTCTCACTGTTGTTGGATTGAATGTCGAGATTGAATTGTAGATATTGGCTGATTGAGTTGATGCTGACGTCACGTAATTGTCGAGTTGAGACACTGACTTTGGTGTTACCGTCACGTGCGGAGAGTAATCGGTTGATGTGTCGCTAAAATTTCCACAAATCTGATCATTTCTGCATGGAGGAAAGGGTCCAATAAAAAAATGCAAAAGGATCATCCAGAGATAAACCTGGAGCCATCATTGGTAGAAAATCATTCTAAAGAATTATTTGTCAATCATTAGCATAATTTCCAAAAACTCACCTATCCCTGATCTTCGCCAAACTGGGCACCCCCGTGTACTTGATGGTGGTCGGCCTGATGGTTGTCACCTCGTCAGTCTTGCTCACCCCCCTCGTAGTGGTCTTAGATTCCCTGGGGCTCTTGGAGCTCGGCGGCAGCTTGATCTCCCCCTTCTTGATTTTCTCGACGATGCTTTCCACATCGACCCCGCCATCCTCCTTGGAATTACCCTTAACCCCCTGTACCTTGAAGCTGCCGTCCGCCTGTTCCTCCAGAACAACAAATGTCACCTTCTTCCCGGCTCCTTGAATCGTCGACCTGGCAACATCCTCAAGCTTTCCATCGTCCTTATGCCTCAAGACCTCAAAGTCAGCGCCAGGAGGTAGCACCCCCTTCGTCAGCTCCTCCAGGACAGCCCTGGCTGGCTTGACCGTCGTGGTTGAACTGGGGTTCAGATCCAACGCTTGCGTCACCGTCTGAAACTGACTCGATCCCTCATTGGGAACGATTGAAGACAGTCCATTTGGCGCCTGAATGATCTGCAACTTGCGTCCGTTGGGCAGCACCAGGTCTCGCGTAGTCACATTCTTCCCCCCCTCGTCGCCATTCTCAGCGAGAGCCAATTTGAGTTGACGGAGCAGCTGATCCTTCTCAGATGTCTTCGACTTGGAGGATCTCGTCGGGGGCTTTTCAGTCTGGTAGATTATCTTGATCTGGGGCTTGTTCTTGCCGGCACCAATCAGCTGAGGATTCTGCGCCTGGATGAGCTGCAAAAGATCCTTAGGAATGTCCTGGGACTCCTCCGGCTTAGCCTCTGGCTGGGATTTCGCAGCTGTGAGCGGTGTGAGCGATGTTGTGAGTGGCTTTGCTGTTGTCGAGAATTTTTTTTGATGTGTGGCAATGGCTTTCAGGAAGAGCTCGGACTCTGCGGGCGTTATTCGTCTTGCTGTTGGGGAGGACAATAAAACTGGAGAGGCACTCGTTGGTGCTTGGGTAGTGGTACTAGTTGTCGTTGAAGTTAGGGCCTTCAGCTGCTGAAGGCGGAGTAATTCTTGCTGTCTTCTGAGCTCGTTTTGCTCGAGTATCAGCTGTTCTCGTTGCTTACGGAGGAGATCGAGCTCCCGTTGTTTCTCGTAGTAGTTCTGGAGGCTGATGGAGGATGCGTCGTTGTAGTAGGTCGATGGGAGGTCAGTTGGTCCCGGCAAGTTCGGGAAGATCGAGGAGGGAAACTGAGGAATCGAGTACTGCGACGTCTGAGGGAATGGACGCTCTGTCGATGGCTTTGTTCGGTCGACTCGGTACTTCGCCAGGGAGGGGTAGAGCGATGCGTCTGACTTGGAGGCCAGCGGCTGTGGAAAGGTCACATGGGAGTTACTCGGGAAGTTGTAGCGGAGTTGGTGCTGCTGGACGTCTGTCAGGATGTGCTGTTGTTGCGTAGATGAGAGACGCGCGCGGGGATCTGGAGTGTGACGAGGGGGAAACTGGAACAGATCATTTTTCAGGACGATTAGGAGTTGGAGAGCCTCTGACTTCAGATATTTAACACATTTTCCCAAGAATCTAATACTGCTGGACTGCTCACGCTCATCGCTTCAGTTTTCGAGGAATTTAAAAAAAATACGGAATTCCCCTCTCGAATTACTTAACTTAATTTTCGCTCTTCGGGCTATAGGGACCTAGAAAAAATATTTTCAATTATTTCGGGAGGGTCTCAATCATGGGCTATTTAGGAAATTTCCTCAGGAATCCAATGTTAGTGATGTTGATTCTCGCGTGGGAGAGGGATCTTATTGGAAAATGCCAATTGAAGGAGTTAAAATACTGGCGACATTGTCGGTCTGAAAGTTTAAAACTCGGAAAATGGATAATATGTTCTCTGTAACTCATTTTTGAGATAATTACTGGAGTAGAGTTATTCATTCGTATAAAATACATCGCCAGATAGTAATAACTGCTTTCGCGGACTTCCATCCTCCAGGAAATTACACGAAATCTTTCGCAATAAACGGTATAATAATGTATGCCAGATAATCCCTCCATTCTGCTGTAAAGAGTGAAATCTACGACCGTTCGGGGGGAATAATGACTCAAGGTAACCCTTGGATTGCCCAGTGAAATTGTTATTTGGAACAGTTAGTTAGTTTCTTCATTCGCTAAAATTACTAATTTCTCCATTTTCAATCTGAAAATTTACCCTTGTTGAATTTAAAAAATTGACAATTGTTTTTACCCTGGAAATGAGAATTGCGAATTTCATGAATGGCCGATCGGAGATTTCCAAATCTCGATTTTTTTGAAACAAGATGAGCCGTGGGCAGCCCTCTTTGGGACTTTTTGGCCGTTTTGATCCTTTTTGGGACTTTTGTCGTTTCGTTCGATTTTTCAGCACGTTATCGTCGTTTTTGAGCGTTTTGAAAGGCCGGGGGGTTTCTAGTTTCGTTTTTGGGCCCTTTTGGCATCACTTCCAGGATATTTTCAGTCCTTTAGCGACTTTTAGGACCCTTTTTTGAATCTTTTTGAAGAAAAATGCGGATTTCTTGGAAACTATCGGGCGTAGCTGGCAAATTCCAACGGATTTAACGACGAAATATAGGATAAAGAAATAAATCTGAATGGACACCCGAGAAATGTGCATACGCGCGCGGAGTGCGCGACCAATCCAGTAAGGGTAAATTTAAATTCCTTTAGCTGACGCTGCCGTGCGCATCTGTGATGCGATCGTAGCCAATGTCGTCGAGATTGATAAATCTCCACTTGGTTAACACCGGATCACCTATCGGGACATGGCCCGCGGAGGACCAAATAAAAGAAATATGAAATACAGAACTTCTGTCAGATATGAGTGGAGTCCATATGCACTGGGGGATCTCTATTTTTATTTCATTTATTTTTCTCGCAAGAGTTCATTTATTATTTCGTCACTTTCGAGCTGAGAGTCACCTCAATGAGTCGTCTTTGTTCAGACATTTTGAAGAATTTTTGTTAAAACTAAAGAATGATGTTTTGTTGACGGACCTGGAGAATTGCAGGAGAAGGCAAAGAAGAGGATTTTTGTGAAAAGAAACATTCAATTTGTGTCTTTATTATAAAACTCTCAAGGGCATGGGAAATCGACCTCTCACGTAAATCAATGAAATTCAATTACAATTTTTATTTCCATTGAATTGGATATTTTTATTTATCCATCTATGTCGTACAATGTGAATTGTGGGAGGACTGAATAGGGACCCAATGCACCTGGGGATGTGTAGAAAGTCGCAATGTCTACGCGAAGAATTCAATCTACATTGTCGACTGATGAATTCAGGAGAACGGATAGCGTTGGCAAATATCCAGGGATTGAGGGGACACCGAAGAAAATGTCAAAGGACTTTTTTACTGACAATTTCAGGAATTTTATAGACGATCTTTTGAGGTTTTCCTCTGGGATCACGCGTTTTCGAGATATTTTCGTTATAAGAATAGTCTTTCAGAATATTTCCTTCGACTCAGACTGACTGTACTGACGTACCATCTTCACCTGTCGACTTTCGACTCGACTTTCCCCAGTTGAAACATTCTTCAAAAATTATCCCAACTATTGCAGAAAATTGGTGGGAATTTGGAGGATATTATTGATGATTGGTTGAAATAACTCAAATCATTATCTGGAATTAGCATTTCAATCTTTTCAAATGCAAAATGATTGTTATTTATTGAAAGAGCAGCAATCGAGATAAATATCCACATTAACTCGTAGATATCTTGAGAACTGTTGGCTTTAGAAGGAAATGTTATAATAATTTTTTGTAGAAAATCTTATGCTCTACAAAAAGTGTTTTATGATGTTTTTCGGGACATCCATCAAATATTGAGATTTTTCGTATTTTCTGAAGAAGAAAATATTTTTTTTGTACATGCAATTGGTTACTTTTAACGTGCAATTATCTCGATAGTTATTGACTTCAGAAGAAAATCAGTTAAGAACTTTCTCTGGGAAATTGAATTGCCTGCAAAAAATATCTTATGACATTTTTCGATAACTCTCTTGCTTCCTGCGATATCCCGCATTTTCCACAGCCACAGCGGAAATGCCACCTGTCGAGACGCTATGGAATCTCCTCGGCGCTACTCCGCGGTCACTCCGCGAGTGACAAAAAAACCCGGTATGACCGAATATTTTCTAATCCGTTCACTCGCACATAGCGCTTATTCCTCGGAAATTCGTCCGCGGGGAGAAAAAAGAGTCATTGTCTTCTCCATAACTGTCGCTAAACCGACAAAATCAGCGATCAAATGGAAAAATCGTTTCTTAGGCGTTGAAAAATCCGCTCATAACTGAAGAAAATACTTCCGGTCTGTGAATTATGTAAAGTAAATTTATTTATGGAGTTATTTGGATTGAATTTGCGGTGGAATATAAATATTTAACTCGCCGAAGGCGAAATAAATAACTTTTCCTTTTCTTCTCTTTTTTTTTTGTTGGTTCTGGTTTCAGTGAAAGGATGACCGCTTGAGGATGTCCCTCTCTCTCCGATTCCGTATCGGTCGCGCGATGACCGGTTACGCGCATATACGAGTGCCGCCACACGCGGGAGAATGGGATGAGACTGATAACTTTCGGTCAGACATTCTCATCTGGAATGCGGCGAGTAACTTTCTTTCGAGGATGTGTTAAGTCGTTAAATGACTAATAATTTTTTGTTCACTAGAAAGTAGTCATTTAATAGTTGAAAAGGTCAAGATTTTTGGAGACGATGAATTTAGAGTTCTTCAGATGCCTTTCATCTGATTAAAAAAAAAAGCGTGATATCTCGCGAACCAGAAGATCTATCGGATTTAAACATTAAACATTTTCTGTAGACAATTAAATTTGCTATTAGAAATGTACTCGACATTTTCCTCTGAAGGCAATAATTAAAGAGATAATTGCGAGTGAAAAGTGACTGATTGCAGATGCGAGAAAAATTAAACCTTTTCTTTACCCGGAAGGTGCAAAAAACCTTGATAACCGATAGATTTATCAAAAAACAACGCAAGAATATATTTGTCGAGCGCAAAATTTCCAGGAAGACGTTAGTCGTTCGATATAATTTATTTATCCACCGTCAATAAAACACGGAAGAATAATCAAAAACAGTGGAAGAACGGAACCGCAGGCGTCACACGGTTTTCTCGTTTTCTACAAACACAGAAAAAAAAAACAAACACCAACAGAAAGAGCGTAAAACTAGAGCGCGAATGGAGGGGCGGTAAAATATATAAAAGACCTGAGGAAGAATTCTCCCACACAATAGATTAGTCCCGGATTGTGCGAGAGTGAAAGGCAATTCGCATATACTCTCAATGTTTTAATCGTTATGTCAACAATCTAATTGAATTTTATTTTTAATAAGCGTGGGAATCCTCACTTCCTCCCATGAAAATTCAAATTTGGAACTTTCTTTTTCCCCTCCCCCTCGGTTCGCTCTCACACACTCACGAACCCTGGTGCATCTCTCGATTCAGAAATCGAGCTGTTGATTCGATCGAGTACTGGTCGATCATCAATCGACTGAGGATCGACTGCCCATCGACCAGAGATGAACCCAGAGACTGCCCATTGACCATTGCTCAACCATCGAGCGGCTGAACACACGATAGACCAATCCCGTCGCAATCGATATATCGAGCGATCTATCGGGGCAGGACTCGAAAAATTGCGATCGATCGGAGGGATCGGAGTAGAAGAGCTCAGTTCTCGAGAAATTTCCTCGTCTTTTCCCCTTCGACCTTATGATAATTCTTCAGGATTACTTGTGATCGTGCAATGAATTCAACGATTGGAGTCCTGAGATCACCGGTTGAAAGTGAAAACTCCCGTTGTATTTTTATCAATCTCTCGTTTTTCTCGATTTTTTTTCACTGCGAGTCTCGTGTGACCTCACTCCACGAGATTTCTCTCGTCTCGAGCGAGTATAGAGACTGCGTGCACTTCCGGCCTTCCTCGCCAAGTCGTTTTGTACATGTACCCGGTGGATTATACGAGACTAGTTGACTTTATGCTTGTCAAAGAAAATAATTACGTTGTTAAAACCAGCTCTTGATTTTTTTTTAATTGAATGGCTTGAAAAATATTTTTTATGAGTGAGAAAATCTAAGGTTAAGCTGTTAATTTCTTCACACGTTATTGTTATTTAATTTTTCACTGATAGAACCAATCTTGGTAGTTAATGCGCAATTTTTTCAGTCCCCCAGAATTTTCCTCAAAAATACGTCCGTAAATTGAGTGAACAAGCCAAATAATTAATACATCTGAGAAGAAAGTTATTCGTACATCTAATAACTGTCATCAATTACGTTGTCCACAGGTGTACAAGTTGTATTTTCACTCCGAGCTTTAACTCTCTAACTCTCGTAATCATCTTATCCCCGTGAAGTCGAAGAAATACGCGAGATTTCAAGTTCATCCTCACGGCCCGACGACAATTGCGATTTTTGAGTTGATGGGGGCTCTTTCTGGCGTTCACTTTTCACCTCAGTCTCGACGGGCTAATGAGATAAAATTACCTCGCATCAGGGAAATTAATCTCGCTCCTAATCCCTCAGTATGAAATTTTCCTCTGGAATTTTCTACGAATGCTAATTCAACTTCTGCTCATTCGGCTGTTAACCCACCTGAACCGTGAAATTCCATTTTTTTTTACGATCACTTGACAAATATTTTAGTTTTCATTTTCCCATCTCCACTTCGAACAAAGGAGAAAACTTTCTTCATGACTGCTAACTTTCCTGACACTGAGACACGGATAATAATAATTATTTATCACTCATGAATAATCTCGACTTTGTTATTTACGATGGACAAATTTCTTTCTCTGACAATTAACGGAAAGAATACAAGAAAAATTTCGTTTTATTTGTATTTGTTGAGATTCTGAAGTCGACATGTTTCCATTAATTGCACAATTTTTACAATTTGCGAGGATATAATTCCCCGGGATTTCCTCGCAATCCGAAGCATGAGAGTCCAAAGGTCTGTAAATACCAAAAAAAACTTTGAAAAATTTCAACTGTGGAATTGCTCGCAACCTTTCGCCGTTAATTTCGTAATTGACGTCCGAAAAAAAGAAAAAAAACCGTAAATCTCGTGTCTGTTGGAGTGCGCGGTATTCAAGTTGATTGTAACTTAATTGGAGTGGATTTTCTTCTTGTACAATTGAATTCAAGTTGAAACAGTGCGATTGAGTTAATTCGCGTTACAACTCATTTTCCGGAGAAAAAAAATGTTGTTTTATAAAATGAAGAGCGTGAGGTGAATTAAGTAGAGGTCGGCTTGAGTCAAGTAAAGATTTACTTGAATCAAGTGCAGTTTAACTGGAATCAAGCAGACATTGACTTGGGTCAAGTAGAGCTCGACGACATTCAAGGACTTGAATCGAATCACAATTGCCTTGACTTGAATCAAGTCGAGATTAGCTTCGATCAAGTAGCGATTGACTTGAATCAAGCAGAGGTAGAGCTGAGTCAAGTAAAGAGTGACTTAAATCACTTGGAAGTCGACGCCAGTCAAATACAGATCGATTTATACTCAAATTAAATCGATAAAATCTCATCGAAATGTGTAGATTCTCGACTTAATTGAGTCCCAAGGTCCTTCAGTAGACTAAAGTCTAATTGACTCCCGTCAGACAAATGACTCGGATTACCTGTCAATTCTTCGCCAATTATGGGAACACAATTGAATAATACAAGTGGCAATGATTAATTATGAGAATATTAATTGGCACAAGAATTTTCTAATTTACGTACTCTTTAGTTGAGTTGAGGATTTAAACTGAAAATAACATAATAATGCCGGCAATTTAACAATTTTGTTAACTACATTACCAGAAGTATTTCACCTTCACCTATTTCTAAATTTACAAGCAAAAAATTCCCAACTACTCAAATGAATTGTTCCCAACACCAGAAGTAAATAATTTCACGTAATAAGTTAATGAGTTTGTATGGAAGTTGAGGTATTTGGGAAAGACTCGTAATGAGTACTAATTTTCAACTATTACCTCGGTATATGGAGCACATATTGCACCGTTGGTTTTATAACTAACCGAATTATCTCCTTTAGATTATTTTTGAGAAACGTAACTCACCCGGGGAACATCTGATATTATACTAATTTTCTCTCGAAGACGTTCACTCAGGCCTGATCACACTAAATTATGATTTTTTATGACTCATTTCGCAAGAATTAATTGAATATGAGAGTTTTGAATTCAGTTACTCATTAGATTATTTCGGTAACGGTGGGGTTTGAGGGAAAATGTCAAAATCCTTTAGGGGAGATAAGTGCCCAATTGGGAGGAATCAGTTGGTCTGGCTGCAGCGGGGTTGCACTACTTGCGAGAATTCATTACAATTTTTTTACTATTTATTTTTCCCATTTCAAATTCATACGGGACATAATGATCTTAACCACGGGACACCGGGCATTGCGGCCTGCACAGGAAAGTGGAACCGAGTCATACATTCACCCACTGACAGACTGACTTCTGACCCACTACATCATTTGTAACATTTTTTTTTTTCGAACAAATTTTCCGTGACTAATCGAATCATGGTTGAGGAGAACTACGCAAACGAGGTGATCTTTCGAGCATGGAAGGACTTGCTGAATACCTCAATAAAAATGATCTCCCGCTTTTTCGCTGTGGGAAATTATTAAAAGTCTCCAATGGCAAATTATGTTTTACCCGACGAAAGTTCTCGACAATCTTTGGCAGCAAATGTCCATCAGCAATTTCTTTTCCACTTCAGGACTAATTTTAAGCAGTAACAAAAAATCAAAATTAATTAAAAGACTCTCGTGCATTTCCGGATTAATAAGACATTTAAAAGTCCCAGATAGCGAGTGATTTTTTTCCCCTGACAAACATTCGATCGAATTTTTTACAGATAAAAATATTATTCTCAGATTTTTCAGCATCAAATTTCCATCGGCAATTTTGTTCACAATTTTTTTGCTGGATTCATTTTCAGCAGTCAAAAAAAATGAGAAGCAGTCAAATTGAGACAAAAACAATTGTACACCTCCTTGTTATCGTTGCGCAGTAATGAGATGAAGAAGTTAATAAAATTTCCGTCGAGCATTGTCGCTGTAATTAGCCATAAAGACATTTAGAACATGAAATAATTTTTATCACGACAAATGTTCGACCGAATTTTTCCTAGAAAAAAAAATTATCCCCCCAGTCTTCGCCATCAAATTTCCATCGGTATTTTTCTTTCATATTTCTGGGTTAATGTTCATCAATTAAACAAATAAGCAGAAATAAAAAATTGAATCACAATTTTTCATTTACATTTTTTAATGAATTTTGAGCAGCAAAAAAATTAGTAGAAGTCAAAATGAAACTTACCCCCGAGAAATTACTCAAATCACTTCCGGGGACTATCTCTGGGTCGGCGCCGGCATGTGTGAGGCCAATCGCAATGCATCCCCACAACATAAATACAATTGCACGACCCATTTTGCCCCGCACAATACACAAAACCCTCACAATGTTCACAAAGTAAGTGTCCAAAGTGGAGAAAAAAAAGTGACTAAAAATAAAAAGTAGAAAAAAAAAGATATAATATTTAGCCCTCAGTTGTTCCTTCTTGTTCCTCTGTCCCCTTTATTATTACTTCCCTTGGGTGGCGTGCGCTTGGAAATAGAATGGAGACTGCGGTGGATCGTAAAAGGCGCGAGAGTTTTGCTAAGATGGGGAAGCACCAGGTGGGAGATCACCGGACGATTTAAAATGTCCGAGTTCGGTGAACGTTCGAAGGTTCAACCATCACTTTTTTTTTCTCTTTTTCACGCTGGTAGTTTAAAACATTTAAATGACCACACGACCCTCTGATTTTTCAATCCCCTTCTTTACAGACAGTCCTAAGTTTAGACGGGCAAGTCTCGATTTGAAATTTTAGGAATTTCCCAATAACCATTTTTTTGCTCTTCCTAGTTATCGTATGTCTTTTTTAATAAAGTCGCTGAAATATAAAATTAATCCTACTTTCTGAAATGTACAAAAAAAATATAAAAGAAAAATAAAACCTCTAGTCTCAGGTTTTGCGCCCGAAAGTTTTCATTTAAGATCGCTGAAATTTCGCAATTGATTTATGGGGTTTTTTAATATAAAAATGCGTGGGGATGTTAAGTTATTTTTTATTTCCACATTGTAAAAAGAGAGAAATGAACAAAATGTCCTTCATCTCATTTCTCTACCCAAACATGTAAAAAAGTTATTAAAATACAAAACGATTTGATGATTTTCATTGAATAGTTACCATTTTCTTTAAAAAAAAAAATTGCAAAATCATGGCAACCCGGGACAGCCAAATTGCTCTATATCCCTGGGGCGCTTGAATTATAATTGGAAAGTGCCAATTTTCCTTGCACTCGTCACATCTCTCGCACATCCAATATTCCGTTGATTGCGTTTGCAACATCCCCGGCGCCCGCAAAATTGTCCCAGATGTGTAATTATGTTTCATCTCATTGCCTTGAGGAAAATCATCACTTGTATATCTCCACGAATTTTTAGTTCAACGCTAGAGGGTGGGCAAAAAAAATTACAGTTCCAGTCAAAAAAGCCACATTTTCTTACCCAAACAAAGAAAAAAAACAAGAAGAGCGACATCCGTCATTTTTAATCAAGACCTCAGGCGCATTTGCACGACGCAAGATCTCTTAACGCGAAGTACACGAGATAAAACGAAAGAGAGAGGGAAAAAAAAATAATGAATGGTCTTATAATCCCACATTACAACGGAAAAAAAACAGCAGACACCTCTGGAGGCTCGAGTCCATGTGAAACGAAAGGGAGCGGAAGTCAAATGCGTAAGATTTTCACTGCGATTGTTATGAGATTAATTTTAATATTGAATTAAGCTCACTTACTTATTTTTAACTAGTGTTTGAATTGAAAAAATAAAATGAATACTTTAATTGATTCTTCTTTTATGATTTGTCGAACTACCCACAACAATCCCAATATGTATTAATTTCAATCACCTGGTGTTGCAAGAGTTTGGTCGGTGGACTTGAAAGATTTTGATTCAAATAGACTTGAGTCCAGAGGGCATTCAGCTGACCTCGAGTTGACTCGGAAACACGCGAGTCAAGACAACTTGGATGGAGTGAATTCGATTCAAGTGAATTTACAAGAAATGTATTTTATTAAAGTACATTTAAATGAAGTATTCGAAGTGATAAATGTTTGATTAAAAATTGTAAACTTTGAGTAACATTGTCTGTGTTTTTTTTTGTAATTAAACGGCAGCATTAAAATGTGATTTTACCTTCTTATCACGAAATTTAGCACCAGTGTACTTGCATAAAGTACAGATAATCAAGCATTCTCAAGTGGAGTCATGTAAACTCGAAAACGTGTACTTGACCAATTAGACTTGGAAAATATTGCACGTGAGTGAGACCCTCTCAATGAATTCCGCGTGATTGAAGTCCCCTCTGGTAAAGTACACTTGGGTGAAGTATACTTGCGATCAAGCAAACTTGACAAATGGATCAGGTCAAGAAGAATGAAAAAAATAGTGAGCACTCGAGAGAAGTGCTCTCAATTCAATTAAAATAAAAATATACCTCTCCCAAGTATACTTCAAGTTCAAGTATACTTGAACAGAAAGTACTTGACTCCATCAGCCTAAAATGTCTATTATTCGATATTTCAAATTTCTTTCCTATCAGCGGCAAACAATTCAGTTGCCATCATTCGATAATTCAGAACTTAGTTGAAATGAGAAATTTGATCTCAAGATGGCGCAGCGAATTTTGTGTTATTAGTCATCGGATTTTGTGTGTGCCATTGCGAGTAGATGTCATCGGAGAGCTCGGAATATTTTGTCAAGTGAAAAATTATTGTGACTATTTCATCAATAATCAAATAATTACTTTTTATGAATAATAAAATATCGGTTATCAGTGATATTGAGGATCATCTGGTGATCATCGACAGTGGACAAAATGTTTCTTTTTGGCAGCTCATCGCCCTTTGACGCCGAAGTCGGTGAGTTTTACTCCCATTTACCACCTCCTACCCGCCCCTGACACCCTTTAACCTCAATTTTAATTGAGTTATGGTGGATTATGAGGTTCTGTTCGGGTTTGAACGTATTTCACGAGGAAAAGAGGAATTTTTCAAATATTTGGGATTAATTTTCTTTGGGAGATGAGTAGAAGTGAGAGGGTTTCTAGGTGGAGCGAGGAACGACTGGAGACATTGTTGTTTGGCTTCGGTTATTCTGAGCCATTGGAGAAATCACCAGGTGATTCTCTGGACAATGACCTCCATCTGAGGCTGTCAGTTGGGGATTTGTGGGTATCAGGACAAGGGTGATTGTCAGGGGGTTTTGGACGACCTGATGAGGGAGGGATTTTGGGATTGTCCATTGAGAGAAGAGAATTTAAGTGTATGGAAACGTCGATTGAGATCGATGATTTATTCTCAATCTGATAGCTTTCGATACATTTGAAAAATATATATAGATTGAGACAATTAATTATTCTCAGTGAGAGAAAAAGAAAGTTTTGGTGAAGGGGGAACAGTGTTTTTGTCGGGAGATAAGGCTCAATGTGACCTGTGACCCTTCATTTTTCTGATGAAATGCATGATTAGGAGAGAATGAAACTCCAATTAACTATTGATTTTTACAATTCTGGGGAACCAGAAAAGGCGACCAATGAGAAAAATACAACAGAGGACTGGGCAAAGATTATGGATGTGTGTGACTCTGTTGGAAATTCTAGTGCTAAGGCCAAGGATTGTCTGAGGTCTATCGTAAAGAGATTGAACCATCAAGATCCTCATGTCGTCATGCAAGCCATAGCTGTGAGTGTAAAAAGAATTATCAGATTTTCTCCTAAAGTCCGTTACTGTTGAGATGATGTTGAAAAATAACTAAGATAATCTCCACAACAACTAGAGCCAATATATCTTAATTATCCAATTATTGTCTCAAATATCAATTCTAGGAGAACATGTCGAAAGCATTTTTTGCGGACAATCAAATTATCCAGGAAAATGTTTAACTGGCATTTTCCTCTAGGTCCCAACATTTTCGAGATAATCGCCCGAGAAACGAACAATAACTTAATTCATCTTCACCTCAATGAGACTCAATTAGTCCCACTTATTGTCCGATTATTCCCTCACATATCGATTCTAGGTGCACATACCAGCAAACATTGTTCGTAGAGGATTAAATTTCCCTCGGGAATGTCTATTACACATTTTCCCCTAGACTCCCGTATTCCCGAGATAATTCTCCAATTAGAAATTCCGAAAAATGAATATGTAAATCACTCTCCGAATGAATGAATTCTTCAGCTCCTGGACGCTTGCTCCAGCAACTGTGGGAAATCATTCCTCTTGGAAATCGCCTCCCGAGACTTCGAGGGTGAATTGAAGAAACTGCTGGGTCGGCTGCAGCCGAAGATAGTCGAGCGAAGTAAAACCCTATTAAAAAAATGGTCCGAAGGGGATTTCAAGAATGACCCCCAGCTGAACCTCATTCCGAGTCTATATGCAAAATTGAAACAAGACGGAGTGGATTTCTCAGGTCTAGCTGAGCCCAACAAGCATGCCTGCTCGACAGCCTCGGCAAATGCCACTCGTGAGGAAGCGGATCTGGCGAAAGCCATCGAACTATCTCTAAAAGAAAACAAGAGCCAGGATTCCCAGGGCTCACCCAAGAGTAGCCTCTACCCGAGTGTCAATCCCTCTATGGCATCCAATATCTTTGAAAAACGAAAGGTCCGCGCTCTCTATGACTTTGAAGCCGCCGAGGACAACGAGTTGTCCTTCGCCGCTGGTGATATTATCCACATCCTGGATGACTCGGACACAAACTGGTGGAAGGGCGTTCGTGGAAAGATGGAGGGGCTCTTTCCAGCCAATTTCGTAACAGCTGATCTATCAGTGGAGCCCGATCACATCACAAAATTGGAGCAGGGAAATAAAAAATCAGTGCAATTTGTCGAAGAGGTGGAGGTAAAGACCCTCAAGAGAGAGCCTGAGGTCATTGAAGTTGAGATTGACGAGGGAAAGATCGATAGACTTCTGCACTTGCTGCACGAGGCCGATCCTCAGAGTGAGACCAGTGATCCAGCTGAATTGTTAGATCTCGAGGAGCAGGTGATGGCAATGGGTCCCCTGATTGATGCAGCCCTGGAGAAAGTCGACAGAAGGCACGCCCAACTCACCCAGCTCTCGTCAGACCTCGTGGACGCTCTCAATCTTTATCACACTCTTCAACGAGAGCCTCCACCCCCAGCGCCCACCTATCCCTACAGCAAAATGCCACAGCACCCGGTATACCCTTATCCCAGTCAGCCGGCACACATTTTCAATGGAATGCCTGGACATCAGCAGTTCTCGGGGAACTTCAATCCTAATATATCGATGCCTCCGGGGGAGTACATGCCACCAGGTGAGTTGCAATCATTCAGTGGCTCCAAATCGGTTGAGGAGAATTTTTTAAAAAGTGTTTGAGAATTTATTTGGGTTCGTAGAGGCCTCCAGGTCAATTTACTCTCGTTAATTGCTCATATATCGTTAACGAGCAGGTTTTGTACAGATTAGTAGAGAATAGTTTTTGTAGGGAATTTAATTATCTAGAAAAATCGTCGAGAGAGATTTTAGCCACAGATGAGGTAACAACTAGACCGAAATTAATGACTGAAGACGAACTTGTTACTTTGTTCGTCAGGAACTATGCCAGGCATGTCGATACCCCAGCATTATCATCTACCCCCTGGACATCATCAGCGTCCACCGGGACATCCTGGCCCCCTTGGGCACCATCCACCGCCTCCAGGACCACAGCATCATTCGCAGGGAATGCCTCCGGGAAATTTAACGAGTCAGGCACCAGAACAAGCCAGTTTGCCTTATCAACCTCAAGGGTAAGTCCCCATCATTTATTATTTAATAATAACAACATTCCTTAATGTTTAAGTGATTCATTTTCAAATACACCCAAACGTTTAACAAATAATTTTTGAAGCGTCAAAACAACATTCTCTCTGTGAAAGGTGAGACAATCATTTTTGAAAGTTTTTAAATTTTTTTTAAATTCCAGATTTCCACCTCAAGGTCTGCCACAGCAATACGTACCCCCAGCACCCCAAGGACCACCACAACAACCCCAGTATGCTCCCCCCAATGGTCAACACATGATGTGAATGTTGATAACAAAATAATAAATAAATACGAAAATCGTAACTATTTAATTAACGAAGGAAACATTCAAGTTATGGAAATAATCGATAATAGCCAAAGAAGGGTTTTTATATTAATAAATAGCTATTGTCTGTGGAATACAGTCCTCTTAAATGATGTTCAACTGTTGAGGATTATTTAAATAAAGCAATGAAGTCCATTAATTGAATGAATCCATTGTTTATAGAGAAATTTGCGTGTGATTTGCCATTTTCTGGACGTTAATTTCTCAATTCTTTTGGTAATTATTGACTGTAGAAGAAAATGTAAATTATATTTTCTGCGGAGAAAAGAATTCTCCCGAAAAAAATGTTATTTGACATTTTTCATGGAATCCACTCGGTCTCCAGAAATTTGAGGAATCAAATTCATAATTGCATTCCCAAGATGAAAAACACATTACTTCAAGTTTTTGATATTCTATTTAATGGATTTAACCAATGGACTTGACCTTAAACAAATGTTTTTTCCGCTCTGGAAAAGAAATTAAATCGAAATTATTAAAATTCTGGATTTTTAATTGAAAGTTCTTTGTTTTCGTTCCAAAATAAAAGTTTTTATTGATTTCAACTTTTACTGATGAACAATAAATAGTGCATAATCAATAAAAAAAATTGATATTGAGAGGATTATTGTTCACGACAAGCCCTTCGTCGGTAGCTCATAAGTTCACTGAACAAATGATTTTTTAATTGCGTTTTGATGAATACAGGTGTTCTTGAGGCCTGGGTGGAATAGCTCATGACCTCGAAATCGGCATGAGTGATTATAAAAAAAGTTTATTAAATCATAAACAAATCTGATTTTGGACATTCGTGCATGATGTCGGCAAGTGAAAAATTCTTACACCCGGCCCTTAAATAGTGGCTCTGGATGTGGGAGATTGATAGCAGGAAAATTTAACGATAAAGAAGTAATGAAGGAGAACAATGAACCCTAGGGGTCTAGTCTGTCCATTGTAAATAATCATAATTGTGGATATTACGATATCTCGATTGGAGAAAAATTTATTTGTGAAATAATTGATGATTAATTAATAAACGACACATTAAGCAGAAAACAATGACTTATGTTTTTTTTTTTCATCTCATTTCATTCATTCTCACTTCTTTTCTTAATATTCAAAACAATTTAATTTGAATGTTAACCAACTTGTAAACTTTACCAAATTCAGAGGAGAACGATTTGGGTTATACTTGAATTAATTTATTGTTTATTGTTTACTGCGATTGGTGCAGACCAATGGTCGCCAATTTGTCGAAATTATTCCAATGAGGCCTACGCCCCCCGCTCCCGGCGCTCGTCAATCCCAAGTTCGGAGAAAGTAAAAATCTTAGATGGAGATAATGACAGGCATTCTAATGCGGATAAAAATCATATAAAATTTTCAAGGTTTTGAAAATAAATAATGAAATTTACTGATGAAAATCAGATGTTAGCTGCAAAATTGGCGATTCGTAAAACACATATCGCTCACGTAATTATTCAAGAGTCGTACGAAGGTAGCAACAGTCTTCGAGTATTTTTTCTACTTCTCGTCCCCAAGAAAACGTTAGAACTCGTGACTCCAGTGGTTTCTCGTTTATACCATCATGTGGCTCAAGGTTCCTGATGTATCGCTTCAAACTCCCCTCCCACAGTAAAATCTCGGCGAATACATCGAACGCGATGGAATTAAATTTCGCATTTTATATTCATTCAATTTTACCATTTGCAGTTCTTTTCAATCACTCAATTCTTTCAATTGTTAAAAGTAATCAATAATAATAATAATGTTGGAGAATTATTGCATTGTAATGATTAGGGGCAAAATAAATGATTAGAAATGCTTTGAAGGCAGTGAACATGAAATGAATAAAGAAAATAAATTAATTAATGAATGAAGATGTGTTGGTTTATGGAAAAAGTGCAGTGAAAATGATAATTCGATTATTTTTTAACGGGAAAACATCACCGTTTGAGAAAGACTTTCAATAAAAAATAAAGAGTAATTGTACGATCATCACATGCAAGTCACGAAAGAGATGTCAGAGATTGGCCAATAATCACGAGATGATACGGCAATGGTGGATTTCTCCTATCTCCTTCGTATCCTCGTAAATCGATTATTTATCAACCATTCCATAAGTTTCTATTTATTCCCCTTGTAAAGTTGTTTTATTTGTTATGAATAAAAAATACTGCCCTCGATCGAATTTTGGGTTCTCTTTAGCACTCGTTTTAATATTTTCTATGGATTTGTCTATACCGGAATTACAAGGTATGCCAAGTGATCGATTAATTTTAACTGAAGGTGAAACTATCAGAAATTGTAATTACGTGTTTATTAACTAGGAAATCCAAATTTCCAGGTATTAAAATATCAAGGCTGGAGGGAATCTTCGGTGATGTCAACTGGGTACAATCAATTATTCATTCATCTACAAAATATTTACCTCCAGATGATCACAATTTTTTGTGATTGGCAAAATGGGATACAGAAAATTATGGAAAAAATGAAACCAAAAGTAAATTAAAACATTTTGTACAGAAAAAAATTTTTATTGAGTATAGTGTTAACTTAAAAACTCGACTTTTTTCGTAAAGAAAATTTAGATGAATTGCAAAAATTTTTGGGAGAAGAAAAAATTGAATTATACTTAAAATCAATGGAAAAACTACTTTTTTTAAGCCTCTCGATGGGTGGCCCCAAAAGGGACAGACCAATAACGTTGCCTTAAAGCGTCTGAAATAAAAGGGAATGCAATTGCGAAAACGAATAAACGAGATTACACGTACGGCAAGGTCGAACTCGTGCCTCCGCAGATGAATATTCGTCACGTGTCTCGTTTCGAATATCGAATCCATTGACCCTCGTTTTTAATTGAGAAATACCTAAAAGTGTTGAATGGTATTACATTAATACCAAAAAAATTTTTCTTCAATATTGAAAGAAATGTACCTCGAAATGTAAAAATTTGCGAGGATCGTACAAATTGAGTTTATGAAAATTGTCACAATTTGCTGACAAATAACATTTTCTATCAAAAGTTGTTGGAATTAATTAATTAAGATAAAATAATAATGGAAATGGTATCCCTATTGAAAACAAATAACATTTAATTTTTTCTGACAAGAATTCATCGCATATTATCTACTCGATTAGATAGTAATCAGATCCTCTCATGAATTTTTATTCCACTTGTCGCAGCGGTGAAAGTGATATGCAAAATGATGACTCTCAGTAGGAAATAATGAATGCTCGTTCCTCTCATTGACCCCATTGGTTAATTATGCGAATGGGGGATGATCCGCGAGGTTGCTCTGAATTCTCGAATGATACGTCTCCATTGGACTGAACAAAGGAACTCAAATGAATCGACAACAACTCACCAAGAAGATATTGTCCACTGTCGACAATCCCAATGAGGCAGCCATTTTGAAGAGAAAAAAATGTACAAAGACGAAGACATTTGTGGACAATTTTATTCTCTTCCCGGAGATTTCGAAAATCGTTGAGGAAAGACACACATGGAGTTATGTCATCCGTCGACCAGCAGCGGTGCCAGGTACCATAATCCCCGAATTTCGGAGATCTCGCTTGATAAACATCTCCAAAGTCACGAGAAGATGCATCAATACTTCAAGAAATCAGGTTTTGAGAGCCTTGAGACGAAGTCACCATCGGCTATCCAGTGGTATAATTGCTGAGCCTCAACCAGTGATAGCAAAAAAACAAGATCATTGAAATAGTCCAGCACTGAAGTCATGAAATTACGGATTCGGGGGAGTATTAACAGTCGTGAAAACAATTTTCTTTATTCTCACTTTCCCTCTGTTGTATCAAAATCATCGGACGTCTGTCGCCCCGAGGCGGTCCACTGGGAAGGCCCCCATGGATGCTGCCCATTCTGCCCCACCACGAGATACCCGACGACACGTCTATATAACCAGAGGTTCACTAAAGCCTCGCCTCATTATTCCTTCGACGGTATTTTCTCTTGTCTTCTCGACAGAAAGAAGCAGTCACTTCATTCATCTCCAGTTTCTTTTTCCCCCTATCATTTGCTACAATTTTTTTTCATCCCACGAAGGTGAGTCCGACAATTCCCAACGGTCGCTCATGACTCGAAGTGACGAAATTTTGTTTTGTTTTTATTTTGTGCTGATTGGATTCGTTGAAGAAACTTGTGGTGATATTATCATTTGATAATTGGAGTTTCAGATGGAGCTGGCCTTAGTGGTCGTACTGGCTCTTGCCTCCTGTGTTCGTGCCGATGTTAGGCAAGCTAAGCCCCACAGCAATCGACCGGGAAGATTTTTGTCACTGCCCGTTGCTCAAAAATGTGCAAATCGTAAGAGAATTTTTTTTTATGAAGACGGTGTGAATTTTGTGGAGACAGTTGTAATGCTAATTTAACAGTAATTAAGTAATTAACTGGAGTAATTTCTTGAGTAATGGATATTTTCATCTCTTGATTTTTTTTAAACGATTTTAACGGAGAGAATGGCTCGCTGTTGCAATATGCTGGCGACCTGTGATCTATACGGGGTAATGAATTGTTGTTAATGGATGGTTTGACGTTGAAAATTGTTAATATTCATTTTTCATGCAAGTTAGATTGAAATAGAAAATTCAATACATTTTTCCTATCGAGAATGCCACTCCTGATATTTACCCATCGAGGGAATAATTTGTAAAAAATAGTAGATTACACACCTAGGCCGGTAAAGTAAGGAATGTCTCAGATCACATGTAATTGTCGGCCGAGGCGAAGCCGAGGTCAACAAACATGTGATCTGAGGCTTTCTTATTTTGGCCAAGGTGTGTATACTATTTTTCTGCTCGACGGAGCCGGAAAGTAGCAACTTCGTTTAGCGCAGCGGCCCAAAAGTTGACGCTTTCCGGCCGGAGGGCAGAAAAATTAATTTACGGGCTTCTGTCAACAGGGCCGAAGGAGTTCAACTTCAAAGGACATAACTACTTTCTGAGCAGTCACGTACCAGCTCATGCCAATGCTAAAGTTGACTGGTTGGATGCCCGAAATATTTGCAGGGAGTACTGTATGGATCTGGTGGCAATCGAGACACAGGAGGAGAATAATATGATATTCACGCTCATTCAACAAAGTAACCGAACATTTTCTAATATTCACCCATCCTGAACTGAATAAAAAATGGTTAAAAATACGAGGTAGATCACAGCTGACCGGTTTGGCCGTCCCCATTTTACGAGTCACGTGAGGAGGGCAGAGGTATCCAAACAATATGGAGGCGGCAATGCATGTCAGCTGTTCCTCACTTGTTGTTTTCAAACATAAAATAAAATGATTTGACGTCTCGCGATCATCCTCAAATCACGTTATCACACTCTAGAAATGTGAACAATTTCGAGGAAGTTTGTTAGATCTTATAACCCAACGAGGGAGAAGAAATTGTGGAACAAACACTTCTCCAAAAAAAAATCAATAATAATCTCGAATTTTCCAGATGACGTGCCTTACATCTGGACTTCAGGCCGTCTTTGCGACTTCAAGGGCTGTGAAAATCGGCCTGATCTGGAGCCAAAAGCTTTATACGGGTGGTTCTGGTCGGCGAATAACGAGAAGATGGCACCCACCAATCAGACCCCAGCGGGATGGGGCTACAATCCATGGTCCCAGACTGGCCACAAAAAGCAACGTCAACCCGACAATGCAGAGTTCGACATTAATGGCACCACTGAACCCTGTCTAGCTGTACTCAATAATGTTTATAACGATGGTATTGGATGGCATGATATTGCCTGTTACCACGAAAAACCATTCGTTTGTGAAGACTCGCAGGAATTATTGTCGTATATTGCAAACACTAATCGTGGAATTCGTTTGTAATTTCTTTTCCAAAAAGAAAAAAAATGATTATTGTAGCGAATTTCTTGTTATTTTATTTAAAAAATGTACTTTTTCCAGTAGAAAAATAATTAAAGCTCTATATATAATTATATAAATTTCATGAGAAATGTAAAACCTACAAATGCCTATTTTTAAAATAAATTTTGCGAACAAAACGGAGTTATTTAATTCATTTTCTTCTGCCAGAAACGTATTAGTGGTATTATTCTTAATATGTACAGGTGATTCTATTCATTAAGCGTTTTCCCAGGCTGGCTCGAACTCATTTGACAATTGCTTGAATTTTGTTCTCTCTAAGAATTTCTTCATCCAAGTAGAATATCAGAAACATATTAAACGTTAGTTCAGTTACTAAGATGAGAAAATCCACACATTCTCTGTTGTCCAACCCTGGCGCCATGTCCCAGGTAGGATTCACCGGTCTAAAGAATCAGGTTTTGTCAACCTTGAGACGAAATTAAAAGCCATCGGGAGTAATAATTAGATAACACTGTAATAATCATTAGATAAGGTCTCGACAAAATTTCCACTTCCACTTTATCGTCCCAAGCGAATCTAACAATCAAAGTTATTGATACAAGTCGAAACCCCGTTAAAAAAATGCAATCGACAGTCGTGGAGTTGTTAAGTGAGAATTCTTGAAGTGATCAAAATAATTTTTTTCCTTCTCTCTCCACTCTGTTATGTATCAAAACCATCGGACGGCTGTCGCCCTGAGGCGACACACTGGGAAGGCCCCATGGATGCTGCCCATTCTGCCCCACCACGAGACTACCCCACGACATGTCTATATAACCAGACGTTCACCAAAGCGGCGCCTCATTATTCCCTCGAGTGTATTTTCTCTTGTCTTCTGGACTGAAAGAAGAAGTTATTTCATTCTTCTCCAGTTTCTTTTCCCCCCTGTTTCTATAATTTTTTTTTTCATCCCACGAAGGTGAGTTTGCTAATTCCCGACACTCGTTCATGACTCGAAGTGACGAATTTTTTTTAGTTTTTATTTTGTGGTGATTTAATTCGTTGATGAAACTTGTGGTGATATTATCGTTTGATAATTGGAGTTTCAGATGAAGCTGGCCTTAGTGGTCGTACTGACTCTTGCCTCCTGTGTTCGTGCTGATGTTAGACAAGCAAAACCCCACAGCAATCGACCGGGGAGATTTTTGTCACTGCCTGTTGCTCAAAAATGCGCAAATCGTAAGTCTTTTTATTTGACCTCAACAAATTAAATCTTTGAAAAAAAAAATCCTCCGGTAATAGCCGACACTTTCTCCGATTATTCAATAAATCTCAAGTAAATTAAAAATAAATCACTGTTTCCTTCAATATTCATTAAACTCTCGCTTAATTATTCTAATGACACCTTTGAAGATGGATGGATGCAACCTAGTCAACTATTAGAAGACGAGAATAATAGCCTCGGGAGTTTCACACTTTCGTATCCGTGTCATCGACTTGAGAGACGCAAAAGAAAAAATCTTAACGCCTCTCACGTAATCGCGTGGGTTAATACATGAGAGCCAGAGATCCTAGCCACTAGACAATACCGGAGAAGCTAGGGTTAACACATGATCATCATCAATAGCAATTGACGAGCGAATTTAATTTGACTGATTGAACTCAGTAAATAATAAAAAAAAGCAATGTATAATAATAATTTCGAAAAAAAAAAAAAGCCAATCAAATAATCAAAGCTCAACGATTAAAAATAGCAAAAATAACTATTAGAAATGAGTAATGATTAATGATTGAAACATTGATTAACTGAAGGTCAGAAAAATCATTAAATAAATATCCCAGGCGGATGCCATCGAAAGCGCCTCAAAAATATTCTCATCGTGTTGTAACACTTTCCCCCATTGAATTCAGACCACGAACCGAACCCGGTGTACTCACGTAATCCGTATTACCATAACTCGAAGCCGATTGAACCGTTGATTCAAACGTTTAAGGTCGTCCATTAATCCCGTACAACAAACACTCGATTAAGGGAAATTTTTTTTTGTTTTTTTTTTCTGGCGAGGAGTTACGAAATTTCTCTTAGTGAAACATGAAAATAAAATTGAAGACTATGCAAATGTCAATATTTACACGAGTTGAGGCATTTGTCACGGTTCAAAAAGATTTTTTACGCTTTAAAATGAGCTCTCACTAATTCATATCGACCCATTTGTTCAAAAGATATTGATGGTTAACAGTTTTTTCCAAAGTCTCATAAATACTTGAGAGACATGAGGGAATTAACTTGAACCGTCTCCGAAACTATTTCCGGGATTTCAGAGAATTTTGGACTTCGAGTGGTTTCGAGTTCTAAGGTTTATGCGTGGTTCATTAGGCTCATTATAGTCTCATAAGTCTCGTAAGTCTCACAAGTACCCGAACAGATCACTCGATAGTGACCTGGATAGAAACCCGATTTATTGAATGGTTGATTCGATCAATAGCTGGTCGATCTCTCGTCGCGTCTGATCGATGAATGGTCGGTCATGGATTCTTAAGACTTGTCATGACAATTGAT
>JAPYZM010000771.1:0-25259 GCA_030522845.1 Psyttalia concolor
GACTCTAAATTCATGCAAAATTGAACTATTTTTTTTTTATGAAATTACTGTTGAAAATGAACATTCGTCGGACGAGTCGCCCTGCTCTTTGCATATTCTTCACCCCCGAATTGAATAATTGATCATTAATTTTCCCCCCTCGAGAGATTTGCATAATGAATTAATTAATGGAGCATATGTCAGAATTTCATTTAAAATCCGTCTGCTGGAGAGGCAGGATTTCCAATTAATTTTCATCGGAATGCTTCCAACGTAATCCTTCCTTAATTGTATATTTTATTACAACCACGTCTTCATCTTCGGCACTGAAAAAAAGCGATTAAAGTAATCACTAAAAATTAGGGAACAATTTTCCGGGTAATTTCTATTGAATATTTTTCCACGTGTGAAACTCCAAAAATTTCCATTTTCTCCTGTTCTCCCCCCAAAAAATACAAATGGCAAAGTGCGAATATGCAAATAGCGGGCTCATGCAATTAATTATTTAATTAAAACGCCAGTGTCATTCTACATCCATCGAAATTCATTCATCATCCATAAAATTCGGATGATTGCGCGAGGGACAAAGTAAACACAATGAATTTTGTATGTACTCAGACTTTTCAACGGCGGCATTGAATGGAGGCCTATAAATTCAGACTAAAATTATCAGAGTTCAATTAAACAACTCCACCGGGACACATATAATATAATATATATACTGCGTGATTAAAAATTTGTTGCATCGACGCAATTCAGCCCCCGCAGCCCTCCCCGTTCAAGGCAAGTTTCATACGAATCAATCTATTTGTGTAATACGTGTGAACGCCACCAGAGAGAGATATTCGCGAAAAATTGTCACTAGTCGAAGTGTAATTGTAAGCCTCCTCATCGAATGTACATAGAATTATTCATGATTCACTCATTAATTTGCAAATCATTCTGATGTACATTACCCTATATTTAGCGTAGCTATTGATCATTTTAAGGAAGAAATTTCGACATTTGTACATTTAATCACCAGTTATTTTTTTGGTGACAATTGAAGTAATTTATCTAGTCAAGTAGAGGCTTCACCGGTGCGGATTGATCATGTAGAATTAATGCAACGAAATCACGCAATGAAGAGTCAATATTCGGAGTGTTACGGGGAAAATGAGAACTTACGGTTTTTCCTCTTCATAAGTAAACATTTTTCTAATACTGTAGATTTATAAATTGAGACCAAAGATGAATCAAACTATTTATGTACAACAACTGGATGATTTTGATGTTAATTAATCAATGGAGATCAATCTAATTCAGATATTCTAATTAACTGGTCAGGCATTTACAATGAGAAATTAAGTGGTAGAATTGAATTGCCGGAGGTAATTGGAGAGTTCAAGGACTCTTGTGGAGGACATAATTTCAGTGAGAAAATAATTCATAAATAAGTTTTGCCACTAACCTATTTAAATAATTGAACGAATTTCCTAGAGGAAATTTATGTGTTTTGAGGTGTACCTTCTACACATACTTTTTGATGTAAATAATTGTGGCATATCTGAAATGGCAATTATATGTAATATCTGGACGATGGGGGCTTGGAGAGACTAGTGAGTAAGGAAATCTATTTCTAATGGAAGTTTAAAACTGATATATTAATTAAAGTAAACGGATATTATTGTACACCTTTTGTCCTTCCGAAAAAAAAAAGGAATTAGTGGAATTTCGGGGATTCATTCGGAAAGTGCTTTGCGTCTCGTTCGATCGCGACGTGGCGGTATCTCGGAAAAATTCCGTGAAGAATTTATATATCTCCAGGGGAACAGGTACTTAAGTACGTAGGACAAAGACCAAGAAACCGACCTTAATTAAATTTAATGAAACATTAGCTAAATGACCACTCTACGTCCACCTTTGCGACGGCAGTTGTACAGTTTTTCAGAAATAATTATGAATTCCATGGCATTTATTCTCCTTTTAAAGCGTAATTACTTCTACTTGGGGAGGTTTATTCGGAATAAACGATGTACTGAATTTTTTTTAATCGTTGATTTTGTAATTGACTGGAGAATAAGAAGTGAGCCCGATATTTGGTTTTCGCGTTCTCACTTAATGCATTAACTCATCTCAATTCCATTAAAAATTATCATTTCTCTCTTCCAATTATTCTTCTTTCAGCGATTAATAATTTGTAGATTCATTGACAATGAGTGGGACCAAGAGAGAATTGAATATATTTAGAATTAGTGAATCAATTAATCGTACTGAGTCGCAAAGGGACTTCAAACCTCAAAGCATATTTAAACTAAAATAAAACATTATCGTCAAAAATGAAAAATTGAGTGTACACAATTTTTTGTTTACCAACCGATTAACTGATTTAATCTAGTGACTTTCAATATTCTAAAATACAAAGATTGAAAGAGAATTAAACAATTTTTTATTTACATTTATTCGAGTAATGAATTTCAAGCGTAAATACTCTTGTGTTTAATCTAAGAAATTAAAAAGTAAAAGTGCAAAAAAAATTGTCTTTCGATCTCGAAGTAGTGCAAAAAAAAGAGTATCGCTGGCGTGAGACAGTCGACCCTCAGCGAAACATATACAACTTCTATATTGATTACTTCGAGAGCCAATAAATAATTCAAGTGCCCACTCGACATTATAAAGCCTCTATAACCCGAATACCTCTCGCTTCCACTGTAATCCAAGTTCATGTAACACAATTCAAAGGAATTTATCTGACCAAAAGCGAATGAAAAAAAAGAACTAACGACTTCCGCCTTCCCCCGTAATTTAATAAAAACAATTGTGGGAAAAAATAGGAACTTGGAGAAATCAGAAGCTCTAGAGCTTTCACTTCTTCTCAATACTTCTCGACTGTCATTACAGGAAAGTAGATCACATGAGCTGCCTGGCAATTAATTGTCGCGAGCCTGGCAGTGAAATGATGACGATAGTGATTGTAGGAATGACCGATCTATTTTCGACGTTGCAATGAATGACAGGTGAAGAGAGAAATAAATATGATAAAGAGGGATGAACCAAAATGAGTCATTATCAATTAGAATGAGAATTAATTAAAAATGCGTAATGACTCCTCTCGGGATTTATCCCGAGAGGAATTCCCCCGAGTGTCAAATTAAAATGACTCGTATTGTGTTATTGACTTGTGATTCCTCCAAAATTGAACAAATTTTGGCTGATATATTCTATGCTCCACAGGTGTCATCATCCCTACTTACTAATGACTTAGATGAAGCACTATTTTTTGTACTCAAGTGTACCAAAATGTGTATTACCGGTAAAAAAAATTTATCACATCCGAAATGAAATATTTCTGTATAGAAAATGTATCTATTTCAGTGATAAAATAGAAAACGGAAGGAAAGTGACTATAACAAAAGCCTAAAGTCTGAATTACTCACAAACTCCTTTAAAAAATAGCCCAATTGAAATGAACAACACCCTCTTAATCATCTAATGACATTCAGGACTTTAAAAGTGTAAGCCGTCTCGTTAATTGTGCATGAATGATATAATTCATTATTTACATTAAATATTTATGACATTCTATTAAAATATTCTTAAAAAAATTGCACATTATATACATTGTCCTTTCACAGCCCATGTGAAACAAATTCGGTGGCAAGATCATTGTTGTGGATTTTTTTAATTATCTACCCGATAATTAATCATCAGATTTTTGCGATTTTTCCTCACTAGAGTTATCATTATCTTGATTATCCTCAAGAATACTGTCCAGCAAGGAATTCTCGGTCGTTCCCGAATTAATCGACACATTGTTTTCATTTTTCTCGACTTGTTGAGTATAATTACTAAGATTACTCATTAATTTTCTCCATGGATCTTCAAGAATTAATGAAAGATCGATTATTTCAGATATCGGCTTACTTCTCATCGCCGTCAACTCACTTTTGTGGTCCTGAAAAATATTAAATTATCAATTACACTGACAAATGATCAATTACTGACCCTTTAATTAGTCTTTAAAAATGTTTTCTCACCCTGTGCGGCCCTCTTCGATTATTATAAGGGGAGAATGAGTGGGAGTTCCCCCTGGGACTCCTGTTGTCACTGTAGAATCCGGGGGATCCACCGAAGCTCCTATTGCGTCCACCCCGGCCTCCCGAAAAATTCCTCTGCCTACTCCTGTCATAATGACCTGTTGGCGTACTATTTCGGTGAAAATACCCACTGGGACTATTATTTTTATCGTAATGACTCTGTGGAGGACTGTTGAACGGGATAAAATCTCCAGTACCCACTTCTGGACTCGAATTCGAGGGGTAAACATGAAAATAATTATTTCTGTCACCATAACCTCTACTATTACGACGCTCGTTTGATTGCCAACCCGATTCCGATTTATTCCCACCAGACTTGTTTCCCCGGGGGGTGCTGAACGGTGCTTTTCTCATTTTTAACAATTACTGGAGGATTTAATTACTAATTGTCGAGAATATTCCGCTTTTATCGCGAGTATTTACTTTCTGGAGTCAAGAAGTCGACAACACCAAACCAGACGCCAAACTGGTTTTTATACCCTCTGCGCTGCCCTGCCACGCAGGCGGCCTGGGGTCCCCACACCGTCGATTTAGTAACTAAACAGTAGCCCGCGCTTTTCAAATATCCGAATTACAATTTATTCTTGAACAAACATAATGTATAAATAATATCTGGAGTAATTCAATTCAATCAGAGAAAAGTACAGCAAATGCAGGCAACTTCGTACATACCTCTAAGAAAATAAACTATTATTATTATTTAACGAGTAAAAATATTGGTTGATTGCGTTTGCCATGGGCTGTCGTCCATAAAAAAATATTTTCAGTCAATGAAATTATCTTTGAGTCTTGAAATAATAAGTCAGTCATTGCCAATGCTCTCAAAGTGGCCGAAATGATTTACATCAGCTGGAAAATGATCACGAAATCATAAAATCCCGGACTGCTTCGATCTTCTCAATCGGAGAATGCGGAATTGCTCAATGAGCTCTGGATCGTAAACGTATTTATCGATAACCGGGAGGAGACAGTTGAAGAATTGACGTCTTAGAGTTCTCCAGGACACCTCTGGATCCCTTATTATTTTTTCTTCAGCGGCTTCCTCCCAAATTTTAGTCCCAAAGGGCCGGGAAAATACGTCAAACTTGATGAGATAATGGATTAATTTTTTGATCTCCAACTCAGACCAGGTGTACCGCTTCCGTTTATTCCTCATGTTGTCAGCAAATTCAGCCAATACCGCCGGGTCATCCGTGTATTTAGCGTAATTGTAGCGAATATAGTACATGTAACGATAGCGAAGATGTGCCGGAGTGCGGCTGGAGTTGGGCATCACTGATGCTTTGAACTGATTCCACATTTCCACACCAGTAGCTTTAGAAATGGCGTTATTGTCGATGAGATATTTGATGATCAGCCGGTCCTCTTCCTCAGTGAATCGGACACGAGAGTTGAACGTCGACTGTTGGTCTGACGAAGGAGTGGACCTGGAGTGACGCTTCAAACGAGAGCTCCTTTTCCTTTTCCTCCTGTTGCTGGATCTCGAGTCCAGCTCCTCGCAGCTGCTGATGTCCGTGGGGAGCTCCTCGTAGCTCTGCCACTGCAGACTTCTGCCTCTCAGTGTCACCTCCTTCAGTTCCCCATTCACTTCTCTCACCCGGCGCTTCCTGGCAGGCGATATCGAGTTCTCGGGGGAGCTCTCGTCTACTGTTGCGTCCCCCGAACACTCCAGGGGTCCATTCTCTTGTGAGAATGCTCTGGCTTCTTCGCTGGAAGTGCAGAGTGACTGGAACTCCTCGGGGTCCATCCCCTGGGCACAATCTGCCGGTGGATTCTCCCTGACTTTGTCCTCCCAGGAGCTCGGAGAGTCGTAGGTTTTTTTACGTGTTCCGGAGTTCAAGGCCTCCGACTTTGTTTGGAAGAATTTGACGTCTTTCGTGTGCTCTAGGAAGTCGAGGATTGTTACGCGACGGTCGTGGATGTCCCAGTCGGCCTCTGGGGGCTCCTCTTTGCATTTGAAGGGCACGCAACCACTGAAGTCTGAGCTACGATCGTTCAGGAGTGCTGATGAGGAACTGTCTGGCGTGATTGGACTCAGTGAGTGAGATGGTGAGAACAATCTGCCACAGAAATTGCAATTGTTCAATCCTTGAGTGACTGTCAAGCTTCACCGGGATCATTTAATCGAATAATTAACTAGAACTACCTGTAACGACTGATGTCTTGCAATTGATTCATCATTATGCTGTCGTAGAGACACTTAATGTGATATAAATCGTAGGTGTGGCGAGTCACCCGCTGCGGCTCCGAAAATACAATCGTCTCTCCATCCGGTGCTGACAGCTTTCCTCCGTAAGCCTGCGCAAAGATTAATGACACTGGCTCGTGACAGGTAACAGTACGAAATATTTTTCTATGACAGGCAACAAGTGCTCTCCCTCAAATCAACGAATATTTAATTATAGTTTATCACGAGACTTACCTCGATGATCCTGGATATATCGCGACACTCCAATGAATTATATCCGAAGAGATAGAACTTCAGGGGCTGATTGTTAATAACAAATAGGCTTGCGTTGAACCACAATTGGCAAGCTATATTCTCTGATGTGTTTTCCATTGTACAATTCTTCTACTCTCCTCAGACAATTTGTAATTTTTTCCTAAATACCTTCAGCACTAAAATAAATGAACCAGGTAGGCTTGATAAGTAGGGCCCAAGGAATAGCCGACACCAGATAACTGAGAATATATTATCCGTGTTTGTTTATCCTGCTAATCCGTCCAACGATTTTCGGAGAATGGTCGTTGTCACATGTTCTAACATCCGTAGATTCCTAGATTTTATATCACAAATTCACTCAGGACTCACTTTGTTATTATTTTTTGTCGTTCATTTTATTCAGCGAGTGTCGGCACTAGATCCTGTTTTTCTTTCGGAGGGCTTACCCAAGTTACACTTGGACAGACAAATTGGGAATTTCTAGGGGATTGATTTATAGATACAGTAGTCCATCACAATCAAAGTCTGATTGTTATCCAAAAATGGGGGGATTGTTCTCGGAAATCGGAGACAACCGGGAATGATGCGTTCATCCTCAAGACGTGGGCTCAACTGTCTGGGTGAGGCACATTAGGAATACAAACCCTCAGTCGTCTTCTACTCGAGTCTGTTTGGAGAGTATGAGCCCGAAGGACCCATGTTTGTCTCGGGCAATTTACCCTCGGTCCACGGGTGATGTCGTAAAATTAGTGGGGACTGGAAAATGCTGTAGGTCCCTTTCTCCAGGAAAAATTCCCAGTTGGTAAAAAAAAGGCAGCATTCTAGACACGCTTTTGCTGGGAGCTGTATCTACCTGAAAAGGTGAGTAAGCCTTGTTTTAAGGGTCTTAGAAATGGTAGCGTTTGTAGAATATTGTGCAGAAGAAAGAATTTCAGAAAATTGAAGGAAAACTATCGTACCAAGGCAGGAAAATCGGGGGCATATTCGGCAGAAGAAAATTATTCTTGGGTTTGAGGTCTTCGCGGCGATGATTAATGGCATTTTTGGCTTCCGGGGGATGCCGCGTTTGGTTTTAGCATTGCCAGTTGTCTTTTTCTTCTCTCCAAGCCCTAACTACCGTGTCCTTATCAGTGTACTGAAGCCAGAGTACATCAGACCTTGAGAATGCAATAATTCCTGACCTGGTTCATCTGCAGTTACAGTAGATCGAACTAGATCATTCCGAGTTATCTAGTCATCTAGATTAGATACTTACGGCGGAGGCGCCCTCTCCCGACGCCGTCATAACTTCGCTAACACGGACGAAGACACGTGGGGCCAGAGTTGTCATGAGTTTTTTGGAGTTCGCTGTGATTTTTGTTATTTAATTCATTATTAACATTGAATTGGAATAATTCAGTGGCGATTATGGGAACTGGCCAAGAAACTCATCGAGCTGGAGTCTTCAAACAGACCAACAAGGCTCACAAAACGGGAAGACATCGTAGCAAAGGCTCCATCAACAGTGCTGTTAAAGGTATTTTGTTGGTTAGGTTCTCACTGACACCGAGAAACAAAATTGAAGACCTCGTACTAATTAACGAGAAATAAATGCAGAAGTAAAATCAGTAATTCGCTCCCTCATTTGATGAGCAACAAGTCCTAACTAAATAAATGTGAACAATTGTTTATTGCTAGAAGCAGCGGACAAAATGAGCACATTATTTTGTCAGTGGAAATTGTCAATGACTTTAAATCCACAATTTCTCTGTCTCCCTAGGAAAAGTGAGCGTCAAATCATTGACAAAGCGCTCGAAAAAAGAGTTAGGAAAGGAGGCACGTCGTCATCAATGCCAACAGCTGAGGGCGAAGAAGAGGGAGGAAGTGTTGGCTGCCAAGCGAAATCTCGGTGGCTCCTCTGCTCCACCGATTTTGATCACAATTATTCCTCTCCAAGAGGACTTTGACGTTCAAACTGTCATCCAGAGTCTCACAAGTGCAGACGAGACTGCCGAAGTGGCTCAGAGTCCCCAGGGGCTCACTCATATTTCAATTCTCAGATTTAAACAGCGTTTTTCACTGCTGGTTCCACCCATAGGGAACACCTTTGCAACTTTAGATGCAGCAAAAGTATCCACAACGCTCTTATTCGTTTCTTCAGTAGCCTTGGACTCTTCTGGAAGCCAAAGATCTGAGACGATCGATTCCTGGGGCGAGGAGATACTAGAGGCTTGCCTAGCCCAGGGTTTACCCACAACTGTCGTTGCTATTACAGATCTCGAGTCGATTCCCATCAAGAAAAGACAAGATGTGAAGCAGACGACCCAGGAAGCCCTCTCAAAATGGCTTCCCGAGGACAAGGTCCATCCCCTGGACAAGCCAGTGGATGCCCTGAACCTTCTCCGAAAGGCCGGGGCCCAGAAGCAGAGAGCTGTGACATACCGAAATCGACGACCTCATCTCATAGCAGAAAAGGTGAAATTCTCAGCCTCCAACGAAGGCACTGGCACTCTGGAGATCTCAGGATACCTGCGAGGTCGACCACTGTCTGTGAATTCCCTCATCCACATCCCGGGTTTCGGGGACTTTCAGATGTCGCAGATCGACGCCTCTGATGATCCTTATCCCCTGGAGAAGTCCAGGAAGCCCGAGGATGGAGTTAGAATGTCGGAGACAAGGGTCTTGGAAGTGGCAGACCCCACGAAACAGGAGTCTCTGCAGTCCGAGAATATTCCCGACCCCATGGATGCAGAACAGACGTGGCCCACTGAAGAGGAGCTCGCTCAGGCACTGGAGGACCAGAAGAAACGAAAAATCGTGAAACTAGTGCCCAAGGGCACGTCAGAGTACCAAGCCGCGTGGATTCCTGACGAAGACGGTGAGCCCGACTCCGAGTCCACGCCCTCAGACGACGAAATGTCAATAGCAGACCCCCAGTCCGAGGAGGACGAGGACCAGCCCCCGGACGACGAAGAGTTCGAAACAATGACCGTTTCAGAAGCGCCACCAGACCACCAGAAATACGACGACGAAATGGACTTCTACGAGGAAAAAACGGCAATGCAGAAGCTCAAAGAGTCCAAAACCGACGCTCAATTCCCCGACGAGGTGGACACACCCCAGGACACGCCGGCTCGCATTAGATTCCAGAAGTACCGAGGATTGGAGTCCTTCAGGACGAGCCCCTGGGACGTCAAGGAGAATCTCCCCTTCGACTACAGTAGAATATTTCAGTTCGAGAATTTTGAGCGCACGAGGAAGAGGATCCTCAAGGAGACCGATGACGCCGATGGTGCCAAGCCCGGATGGTTCATCACTCTCCACGTGAAGAATGTCCCCCGCGTCTTCTTCGACGCCTTCCGCACCCTGAACGATCGTCCACTCATTGTCTTTGGTCTTCTACCGAATGAAAACAAAATGTCACTGCTCAATGTCGTCCTGAAGAGCCAAATCAGTGGATCGGAGCCCGTCAAATCGAAGGAGCGGCTGATATTCCAGTGTGGTTTCAGGAGGTTCAGTGCTTGTCCTATTTTTAGTCAGCATACTAATGGATCTAAACACAAATTTGTGAGGTACCTGCAGCCGGAGGACACTGTCGTTGCCAGCATGTTCGCGCCGATAATTTTCCCTCCCTGTCCAGTGATCTGCTACAAGGAGATGACGGACGGCAGGCTCGAGGTGGTTGGCAGGGGGAGTGTCCTCAGTGCTGAACCCAATCGACTGGTCATCAAGAGGGCTGTCCTGTCGGGGCATCCCTTCAAGGTCCACAAGAGGAGTGCAGTCGTTAGATTCATGTTCTTCGATAGGGAGGACATTGCCTGGTTCAAGCCTGTGGGACTCAGGACCAAGTATGGACGCAGGGGACACATCAAGGAGCCTCTAGGTGAGCTCTTCTTTGCCATTTTTTTTTTTTCCTTTGATAATTAATTTTTATAATCCAGTGCCTTCCCATTAATCTATTATTTTCGTAATTCATTTGCTACTCCTCATTTCAGGAACTCATGGCCACATGAAATGCGTCTTCGACGGCCAACTCAAGTCTCAGGACACTATTCTGTTGAACTTATATAAGCGAGTCTTTCCAAAATGGACTTACGAGCCTTGTCTGATCACTTCCGAGGCCACCAGCGAGCAAAGTATGATTGAATAAATCATTATTACTCTCGCGCTGAGTTTTTTGTAAAATTGTAAAATGTTTCTAACAATAGAAAAAAAAAAACAAAATATTTTTCATCAGAGTTCATTTAATATCCATCTATTCACCGTACGGTTCAATCTTAAAAATCATAGATTCAGCATTCGTACAACAGTTACGGAATAAATATAAAAAATTCAAATTACCAGGAATTTTAAATATACGAATCCATGATTTTCTTCACCTCAGCTATCCTAATTGAAAATCTACACATGCACGCACACAGTCAATGAATTTGAAATAATTTTCTCTCCTTCGCCAAAGAAAAAATGTGTGAACATTCGATTGTTTATAAAACATTCTCTCATAGTCCTCGCAAGAAACAAAGTATTCTGTAGAAAATAGAAAAACAGAAAAAAATGTCCAATTGGTACGAAAAAATAAAGAAGAAAAAATTCTTTACATTAAAATTCTCATTGCGCTGAGAAAGAAAAATAATTCATTTGTACAAATGTCTTTTCGCACCTTCTTTTCAATTGAGGAGAATTATTTCTGGGAAGATAAATTTATTTCTTAATTAATGTCAATTATTTTCTTTACGTCGACAGATATAAACGATGATAATCATTGGCACCAAATGCACAGTTGCACTTTGGACATTTTCTTTGACGAGTTTCATATCGCGTACGAAGGCAATCCCAGCAGAATACGTGGAAGCATTTTGTAAGTACTGCGTCTTTACGTTTGACTTTGCAGGAGGGACAGGTGAGGGTCTCCTTGTACTCCCTGAGTTCCTCAGCCATGACTTCGTCCAGAGTCTCGGCCAATTCTATCTTCTTCATTCTCTCTACCTTTCGCCGTAGTTGAGCAATTTCCTCCTGGAGTCTCTTGGTCTTGTAAGCCTCCGCCTCCAGAGAACTTGTCTTCTCAGCGACCACCTGTTGTGCTTCTTTCATTTGCGAGTGATATTTTTCTGTGGACAAAGTTGAGAAGAATTTTCACTTCAGTCGTTGATTTATGAGCGACAATCCCAGGATTGTCAACGTGTTCTTCAGCGATAAATTAAAATGAATGAATTGACTTAAAGAACTCACCGAGGTGAAGCTTCAAATCCGCCGCACTCTGGGCACTCTCGATGGCCTTCCTCTTATGCATCTCCATTGCCTGTTGTCTCAGCGCCAATTCCTTCTCCACCGTTGCCAGTGAATTCTGCAACAGTCTCTCCTTCTCCTCCAATTTTCTAACGACAACATTAGCGGCCTCTACTTGCGTTGTCAATGTTGTAACTTGCTCCTTTAAAACATCTTTCTCCTCTCTCGCTAATTTATGCAATTGATTACTTTTTATTCTCTCAGTCATTAATTTGAAGTTGGCGTCATCTTTTTCACGCAATTGTTGAATCAAACGAGAGTTTTGCTCCTGCATATCTTCAAATGCTTGGCCAGTTACCTCCATTTCGTTTAATAACGCTTCCTCTTCCTGCATCCAAACGCAATTCTGTTCAGTGTTAAGCAAACGTTCTTTTCGAATTATTAAAATTATCTCAACACTGGTTTTCATTATTTATTAAATTTTGGTTATTATTGATTGATTGGTCAAAATAATTAGCTTATGACGCCTAAAACGGTAAAAATATACTTTTATAGGAGAAAAAAAGGAATGAAAAGTTTAAACAATTTCTTGTACTGATCTGACAAATGTAAGGGTAATTTGTGTTATTAAAATTTGACTTTATACCTGTTTTTGTGAAGCCACCTGTCGTTGTAGTGTATAAGTCTGCTCCTCCAGCTTCTTGATTTTGATCTGTGCATCTTCATCAGCAAGTTTCTTCCTCTCCTCCCTCTTATTTTCCTGTAATTCAAACGTCTTTCGATGCTCGGTATATATATGATTTTCTACAGGCGTTAAAAAAATAAAAGCCGACAAAATGGCTGGTCAAAGAGGGGAAAAAACAGGGAGTTCTTTGGATTCGATTGCTCACCTGAATTTTCTTCAACTGCTGACGTAGCTCTTCAAGTTCTGCTCGAATTTTCCGCTCAGCTGCCATCAGTTGAACCTTGTCCCGCTGTTCCTTGCCTACACCTTTGTACATGTCCAGGAGGAGCTTCATTTCCTTCATTTCATTGACTGTCTTCTTGAGTTGAGCCTTGAGATCTCTCACAATCTCCGATTCAACCACTTTGGCATCCTTCATCCTGTGCGCGGGGTCCCGGTGTTCAGTTTTAACAGCGTTCTCCTTCTTAACGTCCTTCTCCCTCTTGATGTCCTTCTCTTTCTTGAGAGTTGGCGATGTCAGTGCATGAGAATCACCAGTCCCTTTGCTCCCCTCACCTTCGCCAATTTCAATGGCCTCGACCTCCTCGTCAGTTCCCAATTCGCGTTTAATGGAAGCACCTTCCTCTTTAATTTGCATGGAGCCTGGCAAAGAATTCATCGTCTCTTCCTCCTTGCAACTGCCATCGGAGTTATTCCCCTCTTTACTCTCCTGGGATGATTGTTGCCCGAGCTTAGTCGTCAATTCCTCAATCTCTTTTTTTAATTTAGGAATTTCAGCGGAGGCCTCCTTGTACTTCCTCTTGTACCTGTGGACCTCTCCCTTCAGCTGTTGATTATGATTCTGCAGCGAAGTGATAAGATGCCTCATCTCTCGGTTGATGGGGCCAGTCTGTTCATTGGCAGCTAAATTCTGCTCAAACTCAATCCTCAGCATCTCGTACTCCTTCCTCAACTGGGCTAGGACGTCCTCGAGCTGAATGCACTCGCCCCGCAATTTCTTCTGGGCCATCAGCTCCTCACTCTCCATCATCTCGATATGCCTCAAGTGGGAGTTCTTGCTTGTCTGCAATTGCGCCCTAGCATCGTCCAACTGAGTCTTCAGCTGCATCGATTCATTGTAGAGAACTGAAAACTGAGACTGGAGACACTTGTACTCAGTTGTCTCCACTATCACAGACTCTGGAAGCTGTCTAATATCCATCTTCAATTTTTCCACCTCTTTCAATGCGTCCCGATGCTGCTGGTGTAATTTATCCAATTCCTGGAGTCTATTGTTGGCTAGTTCCCTTGTCTCCTCTAGTTCACGTTGGAGATCCTCCAATTTTGTCTGAGAGACACTCGAGGGAACGAGTGTACTTGGCTTATTGGTTCCTTTGTCGTCAGTTCCATGAATTTGTTGGAATGCTTTGAGTTTTTCAATTGCCTCACCCAAGTGGTGCTCAAGCTTGTCATTTCTAGCTCGAACTTTGTTCAGCTCGTACTGAAGATCGTCTACTTGGTTTCGAAGCTCGGCTGATAATGTGTCCTTGCCTGTTATTGTATCCTGGAGTTCAGACATTTTTAGGGACATTGTGTGATACTTCTCGTGGAGTTGAATATTAATGGCCTGGAGGTTTCGGTTTTCAGTTTGGATCTCAGTGTTGGCCTTGCGAACTACCTCGTCGATGTTGGGAGCCTCCTCACCTTCGTATTCTCCTTTCAAAGCAAGTGTGATCTTCTCGTTACGCTGGGAGAGGCGGTCGAAGGCCTGGACCACCTTCGATACCGCTCGCTTCGACACCTGAACACGATGCGCCAGCTTGTCGTCGAGTTCTTCCTTGTCCCATGTGGACAGTTGCATCAGGAAGGACGTGGTTGCTTCTGACTCATTTTTATTCTCGGACTCGTCAGCAGTTTCTGCATCGAACCTCTGCAACAGCACTCGAATGTCCTCATTCAATTGATTCCAGTAGCGATTGACTACATTTAGGACAGCATCATCTTGGGTTTGCCGCTTCTCCAGCTGCTCAATCCTCTGCCTCAGCTCTGCCTCCATTCGGTGTCTCTGCTCCAGCCTCTGAGCCAACTTTTTATTCTGGAATTGGAGCACTTTCATGTCCATTTCCTCTAATGTTGATATTGGACCAATTAAAATTGGCTCAAACTGGACTTTCTTTATAGGGGGTTGGGAACTGCTGTCCCCTGGATCTGCTGAACGCTTCGACATCTTGAAATCGTCTCTGGTCACCTAGAACAATAAACAATCGTATTTAAAAAAATTTAATTCCATCAATTGACCGGAGGAATCAATGATTTTGTGAGGAGCCTCACCTGTGTCAGTTTACTGCGATGAAATTGGAATGAAACTTCGGACTTCCTCGCGGTTTCGGGGGTTTTTCGGAGGAGATTGTCAAGTCCTCATTGCTAAGGAGTAATTACAATTATTCTCCGGCAATTCCAAACGCCAATCCCCCAAAATTCAGGGGCGAAAATTGACGCATTGGGCGACTAACAACCGTTTTCGCTGGCCAATCGCCGCCATTACGAATTGTATTTTGAGGTTGAGACTCCTAGCTGTGTTCAGGGCGTTCATACACGGCCAACGAACTGAAGTCAGCCGCGGCTAGTTCGGATTCGAAGTCCAGTGTTAGAAAAAAAACATGCAATTTGGTGAAGTAATTACAAGTAATTTCGAGGACGACGACAGCCATCGTGAAACGTAAATAGATCTAGGAACTCTCAGTTTCGATCCTCAGGATCGTTTTAATAGTTATAAGATCGCAATGGGCAGATTAATTACAAAAATGAAGAGAAACTTCATTCCCAGAAGTTGCTCTTCAGAGAGCCCATTCTCTACTCACCACTCGATCAAGCAAAGTGGCAAGCAAACAATTATTACCCATACGTCAGAATATTTTTAACAATATGTTGACCTAACGCCAGTTAATACAATGCTCTGGTTGTGCAGATCGTAAAAACCTAGACGATTTATCAGTACCAGAAGAAGCTGAGACTCACGTGGTTATCAACTTCACTGGAATTTATTGGGTATTAGAATACTTTCCTTGATCCTATATTTTTATTTACAAGAATAATTGTTAAGCCATCAAATTAATCGCAATATTCTCTACCTAAAAGATTTATTATTGGAGTTAGATGAATAAGACCAGAAATACCACTGGAGCATGAGCAGACAATGGCTTTCAGTGATTGACTATTCTACGATTGATAAAATAGTCAGCCTGTCACAGACACACGCAGGCAGAGATCAGTCTCCTTATGTAATCTCTGAATGACTAGACTAGTTCAATGACCTTCCTCCAGTCCTAGATGTGCTAGGACCCCCCGAAATCTCGGCAGCAGAGGAAATAGAATAATGATATCCTTGAATTGCCGACAGACCCCGACCTTGGTGCTATTATTTCGCTCGCGGATATCTCCATCCTTCACTCCCAATCCTTTCTCTTTCTTTTCACTCAACTCTTCCTCATGTCTGGATGACGTAATCATTCAACAAATACGCGAAATATCTCCTCTTCATTGGTTCATGCGTCAAGTGATCCGATGCAAGTCGACATTTTATCGTATACCCCCCGCAAGAGTTGAATCAATATCCGATAAGATTAGTAAAAAACCAATAATAATAAAAAATAAAAATACTTCAGAGTGAGTGGAATACTTGTTATCGGGATGCTTCGGTGATAAAGATGTTTCGCAGCCCCCACATGGAGAGGAGATGATTAGAAGACTAGATTTTTAATAATAATGTTGTTGAAACCCCAGCACATGATAGTTTGAGAAGAAAATTGCAATTGGCGAAGATTATTACAACTACTGGCTTTAATATATCTTTTTACAAATTAATAACTGCTCTGGATGGACAAATATGTAGTTAAAATTCAATTATTCCAGGGATATAAATAATTATTCAATCGATAAGACAATATTGACAATTTTATGGTCTTCTCTGAGATATGTAAATCGTTGAGGAGAGCTGTCATAATCACCAGCTTTAGCAAAAGCTTTAACAAAAATAAGTACAAGTAGTTATCGTTATTTTGCAAGAGCACGTGGTAAGTGTTGTCACGAGTGCTTCTATACTGCCGAGTCAACTCTGAACTGGTTCCTCTTGAGCCCCCTCCCCAGATTTTACCTCATAACTATCAATTGAATAGTTTGATGATCAGCAGGGATTAAATTCACTCGATTTCACCTCAAATTGTCTCGAGAACTAGCCAATCATTCGCTCTATTATTTTTATTTTCAGTCAGTGAGACTGATCGGGTAATTTGAAGCGAGTCATAAAAATAATGTGATCAATGTGGACTTGAGGAGGGGGAAATCGACAGCTCTCCCACTTCTTGGGAGAAGTAAAACGATGGCTTTGCGCTATTTTACAACCGGCAATAGAATTTTTGCAGCAGTTCAGCTGCGGACGTCAACGCGATCACTTCACATCGCTCATTGTCCCAATTACTCCTGTAACAGTGGCTGTAAAAATAATTCAACAATGAATAAATTGGAGCACGTCAAGTTTGCGTGGAAAAATGCCGACGTCGTTACATTTGACGTTGACTCGACTGTCATTCAGGAGGAGGGCATCGATGAACTCGCCAATTTCTGCGGAAAGGGAAAGGAAGTCAGTGAGTTGTAAGTAGAAACTTCAATTACTTGGCGTTTTTTTTTTTTTGGTTTCAACAATTTTTTTCCCCCTCGTTTTCTCTCGGGAGTTTCTCGTCCGAGGGGGCCATCCACTCGGAGATAATGGGATTAGAGAGTAGAAAGGCCGCTTGGTCTGCACCTATGTCAATGGAGAACCGTTGGAGGTCTCTATTTTGCTGCTATCTAGATCGTTGTCAATCGATCCATTGATTGTAGGATTTTTTGAACGCTGCAAACATGTTTGCTGGGGTCTTACGACATTTCTGATGTAGATTGTAATTAATTCGATGGCATTGAATGCTTTTTTTTCTCATCGCAATTGTGGCTTTTTATCGCGAGGACTATATTTTTCATCAATCATTATTTTTAGAAGGACTTTTTTGATGGTGAAGGTCATTACAGGGTTTGTCGGGATGAATCTGAGGGATTTTTATTATTTATTTTTACAGGACAAAGAGAGCAATGCAGGGAAACATGACATTTCAACAGTCATTAACCGTCAGATTAAACATTATTAAACCAAGCTCGGAGCAGATCAAGGAGTTCATCAAGACACATCCGCCTACGCTGACTCCTGGCATCAAGTAAATTAATTTTTTTCGCCTTCGGATCAATAAACAATTCAGTTGATAATAATTTGAACTTCATCAAGTGGAGATTCGTGTTATTTTCAATTGAGTTTGCCACTTGGAATGAAGTGCACGCCTGAAATTTTCATCTGGACTTTCAATTATTGTTCAATTCCAGAGAACTCATAGACGCACTTCACGCGAGAAATAAAGAAGTGTACCTAGTCTCCGGGGGCTTTCGCTGTCTTATATCACCGGTTGCCAGAAGATTAAATATATCTCAGGATCACATTTACGCGAATAGACTTAAATTCTATTTTAATGGTGAGTAAAATTGATTCGTTATTTTTGTGTTCATTTCCGATTTAAACAGCAAAAAATAATATCTAAGGGGGAACTATACGACTCATTAAATTAATCTATTGGGGCATTGGCAGTTGCAAGAACCATTTGCCAGTTATGAGCTAATTAACAGCCAATTACACCAGCTCATGACAAGCAATGGCCACTAACTCACATTATTTTTACTTTTTCCCTTTTTGTATGAATATCTCTAGTCGTAATTCTGCGCAATCTTTTTTTATTTATGTCGCAAAAAACTTCTCTCCATCCACAACCCAACTGATTCCAACTGTTCCATTAATAATGTCCCATTATTACTGGAGAATTGCAGGTGAAAAAAAAATTATTGAGACGGAAAATTGGGTGGAATAATTTCGTAATTCCCAGGAAATTGGACCCACAATTTGTGGGAACCCCGTAACTTTATTTGGACCCACGTGCCTTCTGATAAGAGACGACAACTATTTTCCATAATCAAAGCGGTTATCTATTGCTTGATAAGTAGTCCCCCAGGCGTAGATGTGATCGATTTATCCGGAGAAACTTACGATAAGCAGTCGATAGAGAGAGAGTCTCTTGACCTTCCTCATTCGTTAACGAAATTTTCCGGTTATGATAATTATTGGACTCGGGAGATGAGTCAAAATTGTCCTCACAAACAATTTTTTATTTATTTCACTGCGGCATGACTGGAATATATTTCGCAATTATCTCGAGGACTTACAAATGTTTATAATTCCCACTCGCCAGGTGAATATGCAGGATTTGACGAGAATGAGCCGACGTCGCGGAGTGGGGGGAAAGCTGTGGTAATTAAACGATTACAGGAAAAACATGGATTTAATACAATTGTTCATGTTGGAGATGGTGCGACGGACATGGAGGCCTGCCCACCGGCCACGGCTTTCATTGGTGAGCTCTCATAATTTTTTACAACATCTGGTCTGACTAAGACGAAGACTAACAATCCCGACGATATTTCAAACTCATACGATAACAGGAAATTAAATCGTCTTATCTTTTAAAAACAGGATTTGGTGGTAATATTGCCCGAGAGAGTGTGAAAACAAATTCCCTGTGGTTCGTCGAGGACTTCCAGGAGCTGATAGACGCCCTCGCTTAACCCCCTCTTCCTCGAGATTCCTTTACCCAAGAACCCCGAGAGCTCTTTCATTTAAGTATTAAAAACCAATTGAATTTTATTTGTATTTTATAATGAGATATTAATCTTATCATTCCTGACCACCAAAAGATGACGCAAGCAATGAAGGATTATAATTAAATGTTTCATTTTTATCTCTAGAACAAGGCAATATGTTTTTTTTTTAATTAATTGATTTAGATAACGAGTGAGAGAATGAGAAACTTCGGATTTGTTTTTTTCTTTCATCGCATGATTTTCTTTACTTAAAAAGATTTATAACACATTTTTATTATACACAATTGTTGGATAACTAATATTAATAGTCCACAATTATCAAATTGCGAAACAAAACGACTTTTAAACCAATTTTTACTGTACATATACATTATAATATCATAGGTTTGATAAATTTACAGAACATTGTTGATTATTTCTACTGCATGTCGATAAATTGTCAATTTCTCCATATCAAAGTGAAAGCAAATTTACTGACCAGGTGGAATAACTGATTGATATTTTGGATACGTGAAATAAAAAATCTTTTAACATAATTGTTAAATGTGATTAAAATTGCTGATTCATTGTCCAATAATGTGCCATCGGAAAATTGCAAATAATCAATTTTGTCAGTCAGCTGGACCTTTGGAATGTTTTATTAATTGAGAGGAAATTTTCTGATGCATCATTCGCTCGGATCGTATGCCAGTAATAAAATAAATATGTCAGATATAATTAAATCAACAAATGAAAGATTTCGTAAATTTACTGTTGAACTCAATGGCATATTCAGACGTCACTTCGCGTTCCCTCTCCTCAAAATTCCAAAATACCACGAAAAATTGATTTTTCTGAGTTCAAAAAAAGTTCAAGTAATTTTACTATAAAATCAAATGTCCTACAAGACAAAAACACGGACAAAATGATTTGTTTCCCAATTGTGCCATTGAAAAAGCCTCCAATAAAATAATAAATTTCGGTTATTCATACAATCCGTTGAATATTCTCAATAATGAAGCCATTCGTTAAAAAATAATTGAACCCAGTGGAATTATTTAAAAACAGAATGGAATGATTTTGCATCTGTTTCCTGACCACTTCCTAATTCTCAATGGCACATTTAACCGTCCCCTCACCACTCGCCTGACATAAAAACCCAATTACCCCCCTCGCAAATGATTTACCGATATTTGTCACTCATTTTTGTACATTAGAAAGAAACTTACGATGATCTCGACTGTTTTTTTACTGCAATCCACTCGTGTATTTTATTCTTGAGGTCAGTGTCAGATTTAACCATGTCCATTGTCAGTGGTGAGCGATTAAATGGATCAGTTTGGTCGCTCAGCAAATGTCTAGCTATCGTCGGCCGATCCACTGATATTCTTGATGAAGGTAGCATAACCGGATCCATCATCAGAGTCGACATAATCGGGTCCAAAAATTCCTCAGGCGCGTCGGTGAGTATCTCCTCCTCCTCCTGTTTCAACTGAGCTGCCACTGCCACACGTTGTGCAAAATTCTGCAGTTCACTGAGAATACCCACTCCACCAATGCGAACTAACACATTATCAGCCAATTTGAATAGATCAGGTCGATAGGATCGTCCATCCTGGGAAACGGCGAGTGTGAACTTATCATTCCTCGCCAAATTAATATAAATCTCGCAGATGTTGAGGACTAAATTTGCCGGATTGAACTCATACTCCTGTTGGTCCTTGACCTTCAAGTTCCTGTTGTTGGGTCCCACGAGTTGCAGCAGCAGATAATTCAGCATAGAGGCAATTCTGTCTACCATAGTAGTATGACAGAAGATGGATTTGATCTCAGTGGTGAGCATCTTGAGAGTGGCAATGGTTTCCCTCCCGAGAATATTATCAAAACGTGCAATCATACCAATGTGCTGAAGATACCCAGTTTGTTGATCCCTCTCGTGCTGTGGCAATTTCTCCCAGTCACCATTCTCCCTGGCACTCAACATTGTCCTGAGCTGTGCCATGTTGGTGAGTGCTTCGTCCAGCAAAAAGACCGCATCATTCATCAATAAATTAATAAATCTGAGGAACAGCGGGGGCTGAACTGCCTCCATATTGGCCTCGGCCTCAACAGCTAATTTCTTAAAATTCTTCCTGTGCTCATCGATTCGCCATAAATAATCCATGACAATGTACATTGGCCGACGATAATTGAACTTCTGCTCGAATTGGACACTCTGTCCTGTCATTTCTATACTGACAAAAACTTGCAGTAAATTCTTGACGATTTCTTGTCTGTGTGGATGATTAGCAAACAATTGCTGTCTATGGAATGTCCCGAGTGTCGCCTGCAGTTGATGGATGTTATCTTTGTGCAGGGGTAGAAGTGCCTCCAGTGCCTCAGCCAAATGTGCCCTCAGGTGAGGATTGTAGAGTCTCTCAGGAGACTCCATGAGCCCGACTATTTCCGTGAGAACGGGCTCGAGGAACTCCTCGCCGTGTTCCTCAAATGTATTTGGACTCATTCGCCTCAAGAAGCAGACAAATCCCACAGTATTGTCCACCACGAATTCCGGAATACACTTCAACGTGTCTGGGACAATGTCAGGAAGTGGGAATGTCACTTGCAAGGGCTTTAACGGTGCATATGTCCCCTGGCTCTCATCATAAACCAAATTGATATTGACCTGCATGACCCAGTAAGCAGTGGCCGCATGAAACTTAGCGAGTAGTTTCAGCATCTCTGGGAGAAGTAAACTAGCTTTCAATGACAGATACTTGGTCATCTCCATTTCCATTCGTTGGGTTATAACATCGAAGACCACTGATGAACCCCCAGACTGGGCATCGTTGTAGACTCGTTGAATTCTGCTGAGATCTTGAGTTGCCTTCATCAGCTTCTCAAGGACCACACGGTAGCCAAGATCCAGGCAGCGATGAGTCAGGAAGAAGCACTCAGTGATGAAGCTGAAGGAGTTCGCCACTAGTCTGGTTTCATTCTCGGTGGTGGGAATGAGACAGGTCTCCTTGCTCATTTCTTCCATGTGGATACCCCGCAACTTGGCGTCCTCGTCGTTGAGTGGCTCCGCTGCACAATAGGTCGGGTCGATCTTCAGGATCTTGGGGTCTGGATATGTGAAACAAAATGGCTGACAGAGTCTCAGCAAAATATTTCCCATGTTCAGCATAAATCCATCAGAGACAGTGAGACCACTTGCAAGATTGCCCTGGGTATTCCAGAGCTTTCCCCTGACGGAATTCGCCTTCAGACACTTGGCAATCCACCGGAGAGTCATGTGTCTCGTCTCGGCGGAGCACTTCAACAGAGAATGAAATATTTTGTAAAGATTCTCAGTTAGAGCATCCAAAGCAGTCCAGATGTTGCTCTCGACGCCTGCCGATTGTTGCGCCAGTGGTTTATCGAAAAAATTGTAGGGACCTCCATAGCTCTTTGGCAAGCAACTCAGGGAGAATAGAGCGCCGAGGGTTGTGTCAGCAAAGGCACCGCCATGCTCAAGTTCCGGTGTGCTATGATGAATCAGTAGTTTGGCGAGGGGCTCCAAGTTGGCGAATACCTGGAGGGCATTGAACCAGTGCTGCCTGAAGTCCAGGAGAACGGAATCCGTTGCTGCCTCGTGGATGATATTGAGCATTGGTCCAAAGGCTCCAAGGAACGCCTCGTCATCACGCTGGTCATTATTTTTCATCGCGTTAACCACCTTTTCAGTGAAAGTACACACTCTAGAGGCTTCAGACCGATCCATGAAGAGGTCGAGGAACTGCCAGTGAATGTCCCGCTGCTGGAAAATGTCGGGAGCCTCCAGAGCAGTTCCCACTGATCTCAGAACAACATTCTCCAGGCTGATTACGTCATTGAGGGCTGCATGGTCGTTTTCCTGGCATTTTAGTTTCTGCAGTCGATTCCAGCACTCGAATAAATAGGTAATTATCTCCGGTTCGACGTAGTGGGAGTCCAGGGTGATGTCTGGGGTTCCCACGGGAGGAACGAGCTTAGATTCGATGTCTGCGAAGAGCAGACGTTCGATGAGTCCATCTTCTATCGTTTCTGCGTCGATTGAAACCAGTTGGGAGCGGATTTGTGGGGCTGTCTTGGCCAATAAAATTCCAAAGACCGATTGAACGTATTTGTTGCGGGATGGAGAGGCGAGAGGTGAGTCAAGAGAGGTGGAGGGAGGAATTAAGTTGCTTGGATAGGACAGGAGAGGATGCTGGGGCTGTTGAGATTGGGAGAAGGATTCTGCGTCGGTGACGGTTGAGAAGAGCCCGGCGAAGGGATTGCTATTCACGTTCTCACTCATTTTTCAATAATGGAGATGTTACCTTGCCATCTAACGGGGGTGAAGACGGCTGAAATGGGAAAGAAGAATAATCTTATGAAAGCAATCTCATCAAACTAGGCCCATAAATTATTCACAGATACAATTCAGCAAATCATTCGATTTTTTCCCTGAAAAAAAATTACTCTAAAAGTGGTTGAAGGTGATTATGGAGTTTCTGAGTTTCCGAAATGACCTCGAGTTAGAGGAACCAGATTTTTAGGCTCTCATTCGCTATAGAACAGAGGATCGATCAAATGTTTTTCCCTCATGTCACTTGATATATTCGCCACATTTATTTAATGCAAATTCCTGGCTTTATCGCAACTTGTGACACGTAGTCAGGTTAATTCGCACGTTTCATGTGTTTTCGGAGCTTTGAGAGGATGTCAAGGGCTGCCCGAGGGTGGAAGACACGGAGGACAGGGACTGAACTCACCTGAGAACTCGCTGAGGTGGCAATGAATCTAATTTTCTATTAATTTTGGCTCAAGATTGGTAAATCATTGTTTGGCAGTAGTTTTGAGGTTTAGATGGATGACACGTAAGGTTGGGGAAGATTTTTAGCGAAAAATAGTGGGGAGGGGAAAACAAAATGGCGAGAGCAGTAGACAAAAGGCGGGAAGCTTGAAAAAAATTAGAAAAAAGATATTGAATGATATTTCTTTAATATCGAACTTCAACTCGCAAAAGATAACAAAACTTAATTTATTAGTCTCAATTTAGATCATTTTCCATAAAAAATGATTGCACGTAATGATAATAATAAAAAAAAGCAAGTAATGAAGAAAATATAGAGTGAAAGTAATGAATAGTTTTCTACGACGTTCCACGTTGAAAGAAAAATAAAAGAACGGAAGAAATAAATGGTTAATTAATCTTATGAATTTAAACAAAGTTCAATTAGTTAGGAAATGTTGATTTCCTCAACTAATTTGTCCTCATCCTCTCCGTCCGTTTTTTTCTCGATGCCGATGAAATCAACGACACTGACGTCCTCCTTGCTCATCCAGGATTCCGAACCTCCCTTCAGCTTCTCCTTTAGCAATCCCCTCAGATCCTCGCCGAAGTTCCTCCTCATCTTTTTATCCTTCAGTTCCCCCAACACCTCGAGGACTTTCTTGGGGCCAAGGTCCACCTGCCATTCTGCAATGAAATTCCCCAGGAAGACAGCCAAACACTTCCAGACGTCAGGAATCTGCATGAAGATCTCCTCAAAATCTCCAAAGAACAATTTTAACTCCCTCAACACAATGTCCAAGAAAACGTGCTCTCCACCAATCCACTCAACAATTTTATTCCCCGGGTCTCTATTAAAGACCTTCAAGTACTCATTCCTGAGTTTAAACCTCTCAATTGCCGAATTCAGGAGTTCCCTGGTGAAGTTGGCAGACTCAAATAAATTGAACTGTGGCTGAATCTCCTTGTAGAAAGTCTCCAAGAATTTCTCTCTCCCTTGCCCATCACAGGCGAGATCCAGGGCCTTTGAGAAGCTGAAGATATCCCTCAGATGATCATCCTCAGGATCATCCCTCCTCCACTTCCACCCCTTCGATCTCACATCGACAAGTTCCTCAATCATAAATTTAATTCGACTGCTTAAACCAGCCTTACGCGATACCTCGGAGAGTTTTTCATAGTAAATCGATTGCTCATCATCTCTGAAGGCAAAATTCTTCCCCGATATTTTCAGCAGTTTGTACAGATACTCGAGATGAGTCTCATTGGAGTCCAGCAACAGATGCTGAATAATCTTGTGGAGAAAATAATTGGAGAGTAGATCCTCGTTGTAAAGCTCACCAATGAAAAGAATGTTACCGAGAAATTCCTTGGGATTTTCCTCGTTCATTTGCCTGAGTTCCTCTT